>QANZ01053576.1:58329-69076 GCA_003254925.1 Chamaecrista fasciculata | reverse complement strand
CAAAAAAAAAAAACGAAATTAAAGACTACCCATGTCTACAAAAATGCATGAGCCAAAAGAGTTATAGAGTGAGTTTTTGCAAGGTTTGGAATTCTAGGCTGTTGGAAGAAGAGGGTGATAAGGCGAGATGAAAGCCACCTTCGGCGAGAAAGACACCATCGCCTCCGTTAACGCCAGAAGCACCATCCACATGGGGATGTATATATAGAGTAGGAGAAACATGAAGATGTTTAGAAATTAAAGACTCACAAAGACATTGTGTTTATGAGATAGCCTCTGTATTTGTTTTCAAAGTGAAGAGTGATGAATCAAAAGTCTTGGGATAATGGCCAATGGAAACCAAATTGTGACTGTGAGGTGAAGAAAGTCTACTTTATGAGTTGAGTTTTATTTGTACCAGTTGACACTGGACACCCACTCTCCCTCACTCATTCATGTCATCTTCAATGAGGTATAGTTTGGTAATTTACATATATTAATAGTACTTTTATAATTATAAATCCAAATATAATTTATATTTAAAAAGTGCTTCATAATTATGATAACCAAACATATATTGTCTTATTTTTAAAATAAAAGCTCTCATTTTTAAAGTAGCAAAAAAAAAAGTACTTTTATTTTAAGCCAATCCAAACGCACCCATATTTGGTTTCAAATTTCAATTACAATATCAACTTGGAGGGTTAAATATGAGAAAATAAGCCTCAAACACTGATTTCTAAAATCGTTTCACTCCTTACCCAAAATTTGTATGCAAAAAATATGAAGGGGCAAGGAAATTTATACTTTTTATTTTGGACTAACAGTCCATTTCTAATTTTTTGTCAGACATTTCTAGTTGATTAAATAAAAATTATTATAACGGGCTTGCAACATAACTAGAAAGGAAATTTGTCATGAGCCCTAATTTTACTAATATTGTTCAAAATTCTGTTCAATCTCATTGCAAGTCCAGCCACGAAGGACGATGAGAAATAACCACCATTCTCTTATACTTGCAAAATAAACCATCGTTGATTTTGCTTCATGGTTAATCATGCACTCAATGACACGATATTTCAAAATTGAATCCCAAAAAATAACTAAATTATATACTGTTGTTATACATATATTCTAGGGATGTTTCAAGATTAACCCAATCATGAACTCATTTTAAAAATACTTATTTTTATATGCCAATGCATAGATAGATTACCATATCTGTGAAGCCCGGCTAGTTTTCCAATATCAATATTTTTGACACTGTCATCAAAGAAAATATGCCAAAGATGAACCAAAAACAAAAAAAAAAAAACATGAAGTGATAGAGAATTCCTAGAATTTATTAAACTACAGTTTCTAGGTAAGAAATCATAAATCATCTAACAGTTTTCTTTGGATCAACATTAGCAAATCCGAATAGCTGCTTCAATGGCTTCCAATGAGGGTTTATTTGCCGAGGATTTTTGACTTGTCACATGATCCATTCTCAGTTTGTGCCTGTAGGAATGAGTGTCTCAAAGCATAAGATGCCTTCAAAGAATGCATATAAGCATCCTGTATGTTCAGTTGTTTGGAATTGAAATTTGCCAAATCAGAAAAAGAATGCATATAAGAAATATGCAACACAAAATGTTAAAAGTAAAATATGCAAGCAACAAAATTAAAAGCTTTCGAAAAAATATGAAACACAAAATGAAATTGTAATAACACTAAGGCTCCGTTTGGTACATAGGAATTGCCTTTGCATTGTAAAGTGACACAAATTTCAAGATTTTCATGTGTTTGGTATGACNGGCAGTGGTGGGCGGCGGCGGCGGTCTGGTGGTGGTTGTGGGAAGGGCATTTTTGTCATTTTTTTCTATATCTATTTTACTTTCCCTCCCCTACCTTTTTATACCAAACACTTTCAATTTTTACCTACTTTACATCCCCTCAACTACTTTTCCTTTCCCTCACAATTTTTCCCTTGTAAAACCCTTTCCTTTACATACCACACATACTACCAAACGGAGCCTAAGAGTGCATAAAATAAATACACTAACCATGCATGAAACAGAATAAAGAGCGGCCCAGTGGACGAGGCTCTCACTAGGTGGGGTCTGGGAAGGGTCAAGATGTACGCAGCCTTACTTCTACTTTGCACAGAGGTTTTTTCCAGGATTTGAACCTGTGATCTCTTGATCACCAGGCAGCAAACTTACTGTTGCGCCAAGGCTCACCCTCTCGGTCACCATGCATGAAACAGAATAAATTGGAAAAATACAAATCAAGAGGCTCAAAGTGTGAAGAGTCTTACCAAAACTGTTGAAAAATTGCTGCAATGAAGAGAAGGGACACATCAGCTAATCTTGTAGTAATAATAGGGTAATCATGCAATGTGTACCAACAATTGAATGAATAAAAACAGCTGAAATCCTTTTGCTTGCCCCTTGTTTCTTCAAACAGTTTGTTGGCATATTGTGGATCACGACGGTGCTACCAGTGCACCCGGATAAGTAATTAACATCAAATGTCAGTTAATTTATGTTATTTAATCTCAGTTGAAAAAGGAAATTAATCACAATTAGTCCTCGGTAGGGGGAAATAAAGATACCAACATGTTTTTTTTAAATAAACAAATATGAAATCTGAAAGAAACCACTAAGCTAGGAAAAGAAAAAAATGTGACATGCCCAGAGATTACAATAACAGGACAATATAATCATGTATTACACTAAATCATAGTAGGCATCATCTATTGCATACCAGTTCATCTACCAGAATTCCATTAATACCATTCTCATACAATCTTATAAATCAGGTTAAACCAGCAAGTTGGTAATCCCTCATCTTCCCTAGGTTACCTGTGGAAATTATAAAACAGATTTTATATAATATATCAAAGCCTCTTTAAATATAATATAACAACAAAAGAGCATAAGATTTGTATGAGCAAATCAAACAGGAAATCATCTAGGTTTTGAATCGCTGTAAGGACATTTGTAACTTCAAACTTCATTTACGGAATTCTTTTTATGGTTGCTACATGATTGAGAAAACCATGACTCCAAATATATATGTTTTTTAAAAAAATCGACATCAAATCATTAAAAGCAACGTATGATTTTACATGATTTAGTTGATTAAAAATGGAACGTTGAAGGGAATCACTCTTAAACATACATTTGAAATTCATGAACATTATGCACTTTCTCCTTTAGGATTGACATCAGACGCTGATTTAAATATTAAGAGAAGGATTTGTTATATATTCTTAGTTAGTTATACTATTTATATGAATAAAAATAATAGCAAGAAATAAGTTCAACCTAAAATTTGGTTTACTGTGAACAAATTCAATATCAACTGCCATAATCGTTTTTGCTTTGACACTAAAAAATTGAAACGCCTAGAAGAGAAAAGTACCTAAACTCTTCCATCAGCATTCCACTCAAGGGGGATGAGACCAAAGACTAGCTAGAAAGCGAAATTGTTCTTTACCAAATGTAAACTTGTGCCAGTTCTCTGTGTACGAGAGGAAGAGAATAAATAAGGCATAGTTAACTGTAAAACACCACATAAAAGCTAATGATATGATATATATATATATAGACTTACATTGCAGTGGTCCAAAAGAATCAGCCCAGCCTCTGCCTATTTATAATTTATCCTGGAATCCGAATTTGAGCTTCAGCAAGCTAGTAAAAGACTACTAGGTTCAAAATGAAATGGGACAGCCATATTGTATAATATTGTGAGCTGGAAAGGGATACAAGATGAAAAGCTATAAAATGTCCAAAACGACAACAAAAATGCAAGACAAACTTTGACAAACCAAGACACCACTTAGAGTAACAAATATTCATCCTAGTGCACGCTAACATAAACAGTGTCACACAAGAAAAAGTAACGTCGTATAATTCGGAGAAAATATATCAACAGGATAAGGGCAGCTCAATCAGCAGGAAGTGATATCCCAAACTTGGAAAACACAAACTACTTCTGAAATTCCTGATTCATTCTATCTAACAAATTCATTCATGCATCAAAAGTATTGATAAACACGAGTACTAACAGAAAAATCATAACAAAAAAAAGAAGGGGATAAGATTTTCTTTGCTTTTTGTTGTTATACTACGCTTCAGTTTTCAACAAGGAAGGCTATTCAACCATTTGAACTCAACCTAAGTTGCTATTCCTTTCCCTCATACAGCCAAGTCTGCCTACGCTGCTTCTGCCAAGTAACTCAGGAGAAACTAGTCCCTGCAAACCAACATAAAGACATCAACTTTTATAAGCACACACCCATACTCACATTCTAGAGATTTCATAAAACACAAGCATTGATATATAATATTTTATATATAATTGAATGATAATTCTTCTGTTGGAAATATGTCTGAAAAGCTCAATGAAAGTAAGCCAATTTAAAAGCAATCTAAATAAATATATCCAATTACTCTAAAATTCAAAAAAAAAAAAAACTAATAAAATTGAACTAATGGTGAAAAAACCCCAAATTACCTCCCAATTGTTAATTGCAAACCTTTATTTTCATAAACCACTACAAATATTGGATCTTTGATTTTCGCTAATTTTACCAATATTTTCTCAAGCAAAATTTTCAGGAAAGGGTTTTACTTATTAAGGCTGAAATAACTATCACTAGTTTTTCAATTAAACTAGTTAGGTGAGTCCTTTTTTGTTCCATACGACAATACCTATGGGACCAAGAATGACGGTATATGAGGACAGATTAGGTAGAGGGTATAGTCATATATACCCTGCATGGCGAAGTTAAGACTCCATCTAACAGCTTCAAAATTAACATACAACCTCAATTTTGTTCATTTAATAATTCATAGCAATGTAAAACACAACACAGCTACAACATAATCAAGAAATTGATTCTGATTCCAATTGCACACTGCTACCTGAAACATATTTATCTTAAAAAGTACATTTTCACATATATAGACATGCAATCTCAGCATTACTATCGTTAATGCTCTACTAAAACTAGTCAAAAGCCTCAATCTATATCCATAAATTGTATAAATGAACACAGTTCTACCATGATCGAAAAAGCTTGGATGTTCCGAAGTAACAAAACAGAACAAACTCTTGTTAAGAAAAAAAAAAAAGTTCGTTGTTAGATGGAATATGTTAAAAAGACAATTGTTAAAATAAAAAGGAAGATGAAATCATGGGACCATGGTATGCCAGTGCTGGACTCAGGCCAAAATGGTGGAATAGGGATACCCACAATAAGTCAGTGACTGGAAAAGTTGAAGGGTAAAAACACCAGTAAATCGCCTTTCCAACCACTAGTCACAATTTCCTTTTCCTAGGGCACTTTAAAGACAGATCTTATTTATTGCAGTAGCTTCAATATGCAGGCTTTGGATAAAAGAGTATTAGCACATATTTGAATATGGAGGGTGTACAACCTTATCTCTTTCTGACCAGCATATACTCAAAACTTAGAAGTTAAATCATTAACAAAGTATAACTCAAGAAAATTTTCAACTGATAAGGAGGGTAGTTCATAAATTCTGCAAAAGCTAAATAAAGTTTAGTACTGAAACTAAAGAAAAAAAGGATGTTAGCAATTTTAAAATGAAAAAGTTTCTTTCATTCTTGCTTCTCAAGATTTGTAAACTCATTGGATCGATTATTAACGTTGGTGACATAACTTGCACTTAAGTAGAAGTAAACGGTGCTAGGAACAGGCAACAGCATCTAATGTTTTCAGGACATTACTGTTTCTAGACTTCACTCACTCATTTCAAAACAAAAGAAAAATCCTCAAAAGCAGGCTTATCTTTATCAATAATAAATTAGAAAGGACATGTTTTTCACTGCACTTCCATCAACATGATGCTAAGATCTTCTCAGTTGGAAGCTTAATCATTAACATTCATCATATTGCTACACTGTTCTATTGAAATGTAGGAGGTTCAAAACAGAAAACCAAAACTTGATTTGGCACAATTTAAAATGATAAAAAAATGCACAATTCAAAAAAGAAAATTAAAACATGGTAAACTGCCAGCATGGTGTATCATTGTATCCAAATTGTCCCTAAGAATTCAGTATCCATTACAACTAAGGGGAAATAGAGAGGCAACATATAATCTCCCAAATTCAAAGATTCTAGGGCAATTTAAGTGTGCGAGTAAAGAGTATCCCAATTTTCCCAAGGAATTTGGCATCCATTACATTTTACAACTAAGGGGGAAAAAGAGAGGCAATAATGCAACATATACTCTCCCAAATTCTATGATTCTAAGACAAACAAACGTTACCAATTAAAAACAGATGCTACAAAAGTTCCAGAGATTTACAAGGATCTACCTCTGAATGTTAAGCATGGACTTGGCCTCAGTCTGCTCCTCCAAAAGACCATCACTGACATACTTATTCAAGAGCTCCATCTTTTTCTTCTCCAACACCATCTTCTCAATCTCCTTCTCATCAGGCAAAGGCACATGCACCACAAACTGTCTATCCTCCTCCTCCAATTTCTCCATCATCTCTCTTTCCTTCTTCCTCTCTTCCTCCACCACATCTTCCTCCTCTTCGTGCAACAGCTCCCTCGCTGCAGCAGTAACACTCATAGTCACCACTTCCCCACTCTTTACGCTCTTCCTAGCCTCCCTTCTAATCTCCTCTAATCTATGCCATTCCTCCACAACTTCCTTCCTCAATTTCATCTCTGCAGGACCCTCAAGCCTCTCTAAAACCCCATCTTCATCGTCCCTATACCCATAATAGCTCGCATCAATCCTCTTGTATATATCGTACCGAGTTCGTCTCTTCCTCAACTCAGGCGGCTTCTCGAACAGCTCTTTCACACCAGGCAATTTCTTGGCAGCACCAAAATACCTGTACCCAGGGCCACGACCACCAGGATTAGGAACGTCGACGATATTGCCTTCCAAATCTGTCATCTTCGCAGAATGCTTTGTGTAATTAGGGCCACCAAGCTCGACAATGCGCCGTTCCCAGTGGCCCTTTTCCCGTATGAGCTTGTTGATCTCGTCGTTGAGGTCGCGCAGGCGGTGCTCGCCAAGACCCTCGTTCTGAATCTCGGCGACTTTGCGACCGATCTCTCGCATGATTTGCTGGCGCCATTTGTCGGCCTCGGCGAGGTCACGACACTCGGAGGCCAGGTATGGACGCCGCTCCTTCGGCTTCTTCTTCTCCTCAGCTTTGAGCGTGATGAAACGATTGAGCATCGATAGAGCCTTCTCTTCGTTACGAGCCATCTTCTTGAATCTGACTCTGAATTCTCCTCCTTCTCCTTATTATAAAGAACAAAGGCTTTCAAACTTTAAGAGAAATAAGAATCATATAAGTGGGCTACTTGAGATAAGTAATGAATGAATGGATGGGCTACTTGAGAATTTTCAACATAAGTGGGACTCCTCACTCTGCCAAGTTGCAGTTTCCTCAATTATTATCTTTCTTAATTTGTAATATAGTTTATTTTTATAATTCTACGTCAATATCACTAAATGCGTAAAAAATCATGCTTTCATCTTGTAATTTGTTAATTTATGAATAGTGATTAGTGAATATATATATATGTATATAGACTATAGTTACATTTGATATAAAGATTGTCTAATGGAAATTTTCTAACAACCTTCAATTTATATCTACTTGCAGAACTACGGGGAATCCATAAAGGGATTGAAGTTGCAATTGAGCTAACTATTAAAAATGTCAATATATCATCATTGAATCTGATTGCTATATATTACTGTCAAGCTCCTGCTTTTTGATAGTCTTCATCCCCAACACCCTCACGTCATTATTATTAAAAAAAATTCTGCATCTTCTCTCTTTTTTTAACAGATGGTAGATTCAACACATTAGGGTTAGGGAATAGGGAAGTTAATCTATGCACATACCTTTTGACTAATGATGACAAACCGCAAACTGGTGAAGAGAAACGTGGAGAATGAAGACGAAGAGAGACCAGCAGCGAGTGTTTCCTATGTGCGATGATTGAATGATGAAGAGGAAATTAAGAAGCTAGGGCAAGTGACGGCAAGAAGAGAAGATATCGAAATGTGAAGTGAAGAGGAAAGGAAGTGAATCGTGAATTCTGATGCTTGCAGAGTACCTTTTTTTTTTCCTTGGGAAACCTACTTTTTGGTCACTCCTTTTTTACAGTTTTAACTATTTGGTCCCTGCATTTTTTAAATAAACTATTTGGTCCCTCAAAAATTAGAAATGCCAACTAGTTAGTCCCTTTAGCCTATCTCCGTTACCAACACTGATAACCTGGTCATTAAGTGCACATATAACACGTTAAATGTCACATATTAAACTATTTGAGACCTCCTAGGCTTTGAGATTTAGGAATAATTCAATAATTTATACAATATGGAAGCTTCACGTGTAATATAAATATTTGGCACTAACTCAATTTTAGGCCGGTTTAATTGTGTTTGTTGGTCTAGTCCGGTTGGTTTAGGTGATTAGGATTCCAAAGTGACATTTAACGGTGTCATGTAAGCATTTAACATATGATAATTGACAGTTATGATAAATGAGGGACTAAATTCACAATTATGATAAATGAGGGATTAAATAGTTCATAATTATGATAAATGAGGACTGAGTAAAATAAATGAGAGACCAAATCATTAACTCAGTAAAAAATAAAGGACTAAATTGTAGGTTTTCTTTTTTTTTTTATTATTGCATAGTTTAATTGGCTTAATGGCCGCCACCCACAAAAAAAAAAGTGAGTTTAAAAAAAATAGTATAATACTAATATACTATCAGGTTCAGTTTTGCTTTCTTAAAAAAAAAAAAAAATTACAGGCCGACCTACGAGCAATCGCGGGATAAACGGATCAGCTAATTTAGATATGTATTTAAACGAGCTCAAATTCCTAAGTCAAGGACCGCTCATTTGACGGGCGTGCCTAGGCCCGTTTTGACAGCCCTTTAATAAGGCCAATAAATAAATAAAATGGATGAAAATAATCCATGAATATTAAACTCCAAAAAGCTAAAATCACTTATGTTGTATAGTAAATTATAATCTAGTTGTTTATTTGTTTTTTTCTATAATTTTAGTCTTATAAGTCTTCTAAAATTTTTATTTTTTCTCCCTTATAGCTATATTGGTTTGATTATAAGTTTTTCTACTTATACGATTTAAGTGAAGATTGATTTTATTTGGGTTGGGAGCTAACAATTAAGCTCTTCCAATAACTAAATATAGCTACATTTTTCTCCTTGACAAAGGTTAGAAATTATGTATGACTTTTGAGTTTTTTTTTATGAAATTGGGACCGTCAATGAATTAAATCAAATTAGCTCTGAAAGTAAGCAATTTTTTTTTTATCCAAATAAGAAAGCGACTCATTTCACGGTCAAATGAGCAAAATTGATCATATCTCTTTTGTTTCAATTTCAAATGCAATGAGTTCAAAGCTGCATGTTTTTTTTGACGAGTTTTTTTCTTACTTTGTTAGGACGTCATCAAATAAGATCAAATCAAACCTTAAATTGAGTTTTAGATTAAGTTTTCGTAATTTTTTACCGTTTGGTCCTAAACTTACTTTCAGGTTGACAATCTCAACTTAGTATAAGAAAACTCGTCAAGTGTGATCTATAATTCAAAACTCATCCTATTTGGATTTGAAATGAGAGAGATATGAAAAATTTTGCTTATTTGACTGTGGAAGGAGCAATTCACTTTTAGAACTCAATTTGACATTATTTGTTGACGACTTCAATTAGACAAAGATATATTACTCGAGGTTTCTCACACCCCCTGGATGGAATATACTACTTGGTTGACTCGGGGTTTCCTTCTGTCAAGGGATATATTACTTCTTATAAGCGAGAACGTTTTCATCTCACAAAGTTTCGTCGATGCCCAACGTTCTTCAATGGCGAGGAGAAGTTCAATTTTCTTCATTCCAGCTTACCTTATCGAACGTGCATTTGGGGTGTTGAAGAAAAAGTTCAAGATATTGCGCATACCGCAGCCATATTTGTTTCCGAATCAAGCGGGCATAGTCGTCGCTACAATGGCGGTGCACAATTTCATCCGTTATAACATGAATCGTGATTGACACTTTGAACAAGCTGCCTCAAACCGCGATTTCGATGAGGACTCGGAGAGCGAGCCTGATGAAATTGTGCTCGATTCATCCACCGTGGACACTATACGAGATGAAATTCAAGATGAAATTGTGTGCTCATGGCGGCTGCGATGACCAACTTCCCTCAGTGTATTTTGCACATCATTCATGTGTGCAGGTCCTATAATATCCTAGCTTTTCCTTCAATGAATTTCCTATGTTTTGTGACAATGTTTAGTATTTTAACTAATTTTCAATGTACTATTATTAATTTACTCAATGTGTCAATGTTTAGTATTTTAAACACTAGTAATTTACTTTATCATAGTATTTTAATTAATTTTCAATGTCCTAGTTGTTGGGAAATCCCCGGGGAAAACACGCAGCGAAAGAACTGTAAAACAAAAAAAAACTTGCGCTCCCCAGGAAAATCCCACCCTGAGATCCGCTAGTTGAATTTAAAACCAGATATGAAAAGTGTTATACCTCAAGCTTTCAATCGGATGGTTGAACTTGGTGAGTCTAGAAGTCCGTTTCCACGTCCTTCCTCTACCGGTAATCCACACGAACAATTTCCCGAACACGAGGTGCTAGCCTCCTTGCTTCTTTCTCCAAAGAAACTCGGGATTGAATCTACAGCTTTTGAACTCAGGAACTCCTTCTCTGAATTC
>QANZ01053576.1:42738-57820 GCA_003254925.1 Chamaecrista fasciculata | reverse complement strand
GGAAAGTCATCCATGATCCAAACCTTTACTTTCTCGATCTCCTTGAGGTAAGTCCCATTCTCTAGCGTGGCCACGCATTTCCTGGACAGACTCATCGAGGGCGCCAGTAAGATATCTCCCATCTAATGGGGAAAAAAAATCCCAATTTTGGTCAGTCCACATTCCTCAGCACGGCAATCAACCAAACCCGTACTTAGCCCTTATGGCTGGCCTGCTACGGGCAACGTTAGACTAAGCCAAAGTCTGACAACTGCAACGCCGGAATAATGATGACCTCAGGTCTAAGGCGTCGTGACAGGCGTACAAGAGAGGCAAGCTGATGACTAAACCCATGCAGGACTCTCCGGGTCAGTCCAGCAACTCGTAACCCCTTACGTAATTGCACCATGACTCTCGTTCCAGCATCTAGTGCGTGCATCCCTATGCACCGAGGTCATGCTGATCTTAGTTCATTTTCGCTCCCACGAAAACAATCGATCAGGGACAAATTTAGATTAATTATCTTATAATTAATCATGGACGTAATCACAGTAAACATGCTAATAATGTGAAAACCATTAATTTATCTCTATAAATTAATCCATATGTTCATAACATATATAAAAGAGGATTGGCCCTAGGGCACAATTCCAACACTAGTAATTAAAACCAACAACCCCAAAATCCTATTTTGGTCCCTAATTTTTGTTCTAGATTTCATTTTAGTTTTTAAAGTTTTTTAATTCCATTTTGGTCCCCAAAGTTGTCAACAAGTTTCACTGTTAGTCCTTGAATCATTTCCATTAGATTTCTTTTGTTAAAGAAAGAAAAGAAAGGGGAAATTTGACTTAAACCCATGAAAATTTTACTATTTTGCCTTAAGGTCCTTTGCACATTCTTTGAGATGTTTTAAGATACTTGAGGGTAGAGGTTTTTTTTTTCAAATGAAGAAACAATGAAGGAATCCTCCAAATGCATTATTTTTGTGAAAATCATCTGAAATCCACAGTTCTAGGCTTTTGTAGGGACTAAAGTGAAAATTTCCAAAATTTGGACTATTCTCTAGTTCTTGCATTATTTTGAATTTAGATAAAATTACATTTTTCCCCAAATCCTTTTACAAAGTTCATTTGAGTCCTTGAGAGTTATGGTTTAGGGAATCAGATGCATAAAATTAAAACTATTGGGGTCATTCTATAATTTCCCCTTGGTTTTCCTTTTTTAACCGAAGATAGTGGATGGAAATGACTTAAGGACTAACAGTAAAACTTCTTGACAACTTTACGGACTAATATTAGGGACCAAAATAAGATTTTGGCCTAACCAACAACTATTTGGTCTGTGGAATGAGACACTAGGTCGCTTACGCAATAAACAGAGTTCGAATTTCAGTATTGTAAATGGAGCAACTAGATTGGAAGGGTTGTCCCTATTATGGGCTTTTGTAGTGTCCAAATTCTCAAACGAACTGAATACCTGGTGGTTCACTAGAAATAATATTTTAGATTTGGAATTAAAATACTTAAAAGATTTTAGTAAATATTATAAAACAATGAGAGAATATATAGTAAACGAGTAAACTAGCAAATCAGTCCCTGGATTATGACGCGTTTACAGATCGGTCCCTGGATTAAGCTAATAGACGAATAAATCCCCGAATTTATCGCACGTTACACGAATTGGTCCCTCTGTCAACCTGCCGTTCCAAAAAACGTGAGGTGGCACGTTAAGTGCTGACGTGGCACGTTAACTGCCACGTCAGCACGTGTTTAACTGAAAAAAAAAATGCCAACTGGATGCACCACATTAGTATTATTACTAAATAAAAAAAAATTGTGTGTTGTCAAATTAGACCCTGGCTTCAATTTTTATCCCATTATTTTCAATTACCCCTCTTTTTCATCATCTTCATCCATTTTCATCCCAAATCCTCAAAATAAAATTTTAAAGTGTCCCAAAACTCTTCCAAACATTCCAATTTAGTCCCTAAAAGTATTAAAACCCTAAAACCTATACCCTAAACCCCAAACTCTTAACCCTAAAACCCTAAACCCTAAACCCCAAACTCTAAACCCTAAAACCCTAAACTCTAAACCCTAAAATCCTAAACCCTAAACCCTAAAAAAATCTAATTTGAGTAATTAGGTCCCTCACCCAATCTTATCTCATTATTCTCAATTCCCCCTCTTTTCATCATCTTCATTCATTTTAGTCCCAAATCCTCAAAATAAAATTGTAAATTGTTCCAAAACTCTTTCAAACATGTCGATTTAGTCCTTAAAAATATTGAAAACCTTAAACCCTAAACCCTAAAACTCTAAATCCTAAAACCCTAAAACCTAAAACCCAAAGAACATCACAATTTTTTTTAATCTTCATCTTCCCATATTTCTTTTCTCATATCATCATCATCAACATCTCATATCATCATCAACATCATCATCTTCTTCCTTATCCCAAAAATTGAAAAAAAAAATAAAAAAAATAAAAGGGAGTCATCTTCTTCCCCAAATCATCCCAACAACATCATCATCATTATCCTCTCATCTTCCCCAAATCCTCCCATCATCGTCGCCATATCATCCCAACAACATCATCATCCTCCCATCTTCCCCCAAATTGAAATCGAGAATCGCATCTCCTCATCCCAACATCATCATCAAATCTCCTCATCCCTGCGCATCTTCGTGACCCATCTTCCTTCTCCCTCACATGGCCGACACTGCGACTTTATCTCCCTCACTTCGCCTGCACGAAGCCACGTGAGAGTCAAACTGAAACCACGCTGATGTCAAAAGGAAAGATGCTCGTTGCTCGACATACCATTTCCCAGACATTCATCCCATTTTTGAGAAATTCCGCCACTTTTTCGTCTATAAATGGCGACTTGATACACAGATTTGGGGGTTCAAATTTCTCTGAAAAAAGGGGGATTTTGGCTGGGCTTTATTCTCATTTTTATGGGTTTTGTTGTTCGATTTTGTTTGGGTTTCGCTCTCATTTTTCTGGGTTTTGGGGTTCGAATTTCTCTAAAAAAACTGAGGGATTTGGCCTTTGTTTTTGTCTGTAAAAGAGAGACATAGCTTGCGATATCTGTGTTCTTGGATTGCTTTTATTGGCGCTAATTTCTTGTTAAGGTTTGTATTTGGGATTGTTTTGTTGATTGTGTGTTTGATAGGGTTTCTGTATATAATAATAATCTGGCATTTGGCTGTTTTGTTGATTCAAACTGTGCTATATTATTATTTTTTTGATTGATGAAGATGAAGGTGATGAAGGATGAAGATGGAAAGATGTTTGAATGGAGGAGAGAGAGAGTGAGGATGAGTAAAGTTTATTTTTTGGGGGGAAAAATTCAGTTTCTGGGAAGATGATGATGAAGATTAAAAAAGATTAAATATGGGAAGATGAAGATTAAAAAAGATTAAGTTTTAGGGTTTAAGGACTAAATTATAATGTTTGGAAGAGTTTTAGGACACTTACAATTTTATCTTGAGGATTTGGGACTAAAATGAATGAAGATGATGAAAAGAGGGGGAATTGAGAATAATGGGATAAGAATGGGTGAGGGACCTAATTGCTCAAATAAGATTTTTTTAGGGTTCAGAGTTTAGGGTTTAGAGTTTAGGGATTTAGGGTTTAGGGTTTAGAGTTTGGAGTTTAGGGTTTAGGTTTTAGGGTTTTTAATACTTTTAAGGACTAAATTGGAATTTTTGGAAAAGTTTTGGGACACTTTAAAATGTTATTTTGAGGATTTGGGACTAAAATGAATGAAGATGATGAAAAAGAGGGGTAATTGAAAATAATGGGATAAAAATTGAAGCTAGGGACCAATTTGACAACACACAAATTTTCTTTTTTTTTTTTTTAATTTAGTAGTAATGCTGATGTGGCTCATAATAACCCAGTTGGTATTTTTTTCAGTTAAACACGTGCTGACGTGGCAGTTAACGTGCCACGTCAGCACTTAACGTGGCACCTCACGTTTTTTGCAACGACAGGTTGACGAAGGGACCAATTCGTGTAACCTGCGATAAATTTTGGGACTTATTCGTCTATTAGCTTAATCCAGGGACCGATCTGTAAAAGCATCATAATCCAGGGACTGATTTGCTAGTTTACTCTATAGTAAATTATAAAATATTACAAAATGATAAAATTTCAATAAAATTCGTTTAACTAATTTAACAACTAATTATTGTTTTTAGTTATTTTATATAATATATAGATTCGGTGCTACTTAATGGTTTATTCAGTGTTTCAGATATCCAAACAGGGCCAAACCAAAAGGGAAATATCAGAATATTCTAGAAAATCGCATTGAGCACAGAATATCTCTATGCCGCCACGAGGGCCGCCGGTCCAGACACGGGATTCACACGGCTCAGGTTTGGATCTGCGCCGCCTCTTTGAGCAAGCGGCTCAGATTGGAAATCTCGCGGCTCATAATATTCAGAAGCAATAGAGTATGTTTTGCACGGCTACGATTCAAGATACGAAGATATAATCGAAATATCGCAGATACTTCGCTGCGCCTTCGTATTGGGCCGCCGGCGCAGCCCACGACCCAGAGGTGAAATTTTCCCCTTGACTTGCGGATCAAGCACACTACTCCACACTATAAATAGAGGTCGTCATTCTACGCTCAGAGCACCGATTTACGAAGAAAACTCCAATTCTCTCTTTAGAATAAGATAGTTCTCATCTTAGAGCATGAGTAACTAAGTAGGTAGATACTTGAGGAATACCTCAAGGATGTAATTTGAGTTCACCATGTTTCGTTGTTAAGTCCAGATGTTGATGTTGCATTTATGAGGTATGACTAACTCTTTCAAGTGTACTTGTTAAAGTTCGTTATATATAAGTAGTAGATCATATTTTGTTAAAGTAATGGGACCTTGACATTCTCGGAGTCTGTCTCTCTCACGATTAACGAAGTAGCTCTTTAGGGTTTGCTAAAGGGTGGTTTACAATATCTTATTTGCATATTAGGAGCGCCTGATATATATATATGTTTGTTTATTATTCCGATGTGACAATAATATAGATTGTCCCGAAGAGCTTTGACAAATGGCTCATGAATCCAGTCTTGGATGAGTTACCTATCCTAACTTGTATCCTCTCTATTGTTTGATTGATTGTGTTTATGGTTTAAATGTATGTTCTAACATAGAAAAGTAATTGCATATTTATTATCTAATCTTTATAATGAATGAACTATGATAGTCCATCTCTAGGGTTTTCTCTCAAGTATTGTTTTGACTCATTAAGATATATTAAATGTGACAACCCTCAAGAATAGAAGTTATAGTCTTCATCACAATTCTTCTTACCTCATCACATTGAGTTCCGCGAGAGTTCGACCTTGGGTGAGCATCTATACTATATTTTAATAAATATAGTTATACTTGTGAGGCTCGAGTATAATTAAATTTGACACGCTTGATACCTTACGATGGGTGTCCGGTCAATGGGCGACCATGCAAAGGTTAGGAATTCAGACGATTGGACTAGGGTGAATAGCATAACAGAGATGCATGAATAGATTCAGATAAAGTATCGATGACAACGCGAGTAAACATGTAAGTATATCTGAGTAAATACGATAGCAAGGCATGCATATGAGCCCTAGGTGACTATTTTGGGCGACCATCAAAAACTTACCCAGAAATTACCTTCAGGCGACCATCGTGAATGAACATACAGATGGGCTACCATTAGTTTGTTCAAGCGATTTAAACGAAACAATTAAACAATCACACACGCATAAATCGTGGATGGATGACTATGCAAGTTAACATATTAACATATTAAGAGCGTGAATGAGAATAATTTGGGGCGACCATAAACATCCGGGTGTACCCTAGATGATAATTCGAATAAATTATGGATGAGCTCATGAACTTATGAACTTGGCTACCATGAAAATTACATGCTTGACAACCATGGTTGTACTCATGCAAAAATCATAGGTAAACTCAAATGATTGGTCATATGAATTTAACGTGGTAGAGTAAAGGTGGGAAGAAGAAATTCGTCCTCGGCAACGGCGCCAGTGATGAACTAAGTTCTGGCCCAAGGGACCTTACCTGGTTTGATGAGGAATTTCGGTAGCGATTTCTTGCAAAACAATGAACATCGGGGATGGGGGGCTGCCCCGCGATTCACATTCTATGCTTAAGTTGGTAATGAGTATTTTAGAGTAATTAGTCTAGAGGACCCCTCATCTAGGAATTGGGCGACCATGGTAAGGCTTGTTCAGCCATGCCCTTATTTAGGGCATGGCCGCCCTCCATGCCCTTGGTTAGGGCATGGTCGCTTGTTTGGGTGATCATGGTGGAGTCTGTTGCCTTTCTATGTCCTTTTCCTCTTTCTATATTATCAAAACCATTGAGATATAATCAACTTCACTTGTTTAATTGTGAAACAAGTGACCTAATTCCGAGATATGATTTGATCTCACTTGTTAACGGTTTCAATTGGATAAAGAAATTACTCGTAAGATGCATCCCGTAATTCTAGATTAGTCACATTTCGCCTTTGAATGAGAGAGATATAACCACATTCAGTAATTTGAGACCAATTCAAAAAGTTATGAAAACATGTAGGACCAATTCAAAACAATTTTTTTTATATCATAAAAAACGGTAAGAAACACAATCCGACAAAATTGAGAGAAGCCCATCCCTACAGACTTACTATTAAAGAAGACATCAACATAAAACTGAGTTGTAGACTAAATGGCCCTTATAGCCATGGAGGGATTAACCTTCAAATTCCGCCAAACAATGTCATTCTTGCATCGCCAAATGACATCAAGCCCAACTAAAATGGAGATCCATGACTCGTAGAATAGGGAGGGATTTCTTCTCCAACGCTTGATCCATGCCTTGAACCATATGTGAAACTGCAATGACCTACTTACCTTTAGGGAAACCGGAAGACTGAACCACACCGCCCTAGCAAAGTCGCACTTAAGGAACGTATGAGTAACCGAGTCACCCTGAGCTCCATAGAACGGACAAAAAAATTTCAAATCGACTCCATATAATTGAAGCCAATTTGAAGCTTTGAGTTTTTTATTTGGGTAAATTACACAGAAGGTCCCTGTGGTTTGGCCCATTTATAGAAAGGGTCCATGTGATTTAAAAAGTGGCAAATAAAGGCTTGTGGTTTGCACCGTTAACAAAAAGGGTCCTGAGGTATATTTCTGTCCAAAATTTGACGAAAATCTTGGCTAAAATACTATTTTAAGACCCTAACTATTAATTTTTATGCGTTTGACTCCCTATTTGTATGAGAGAAGGACTTTGACCCAAAAAAATAAAAGTTTCATAGTAATAAATGAAATTTCACTTTTCAAGTTTAAATACACAGTAGGTTGGGTACAGTTACAAAAGGATCCTTTTGTAATTATACCCAACCTACTGTGTATTTAAACTTGAAGAGTGAAATTTCATTTATTACTATGAAACTTTTCTTTTTTTGTGTCAAAGTCCTTCTCTCATACAAATAGGGAGTCAAATACATAAAAATTAATAGTTACGGTTTTAAAATAGTATTTTAGCCAAGATTTATGTCAAATTTTGGACAAAAATATGCCTCAGCACCATTTTTGATAACGGAACAAACACCATACCCTTATTTATCACTTTTTAAACCACATGGACCATTTCTGTAAATGAGCCAAACCACAAGGACCTTCTATGTAATTTACATTTTTATTTCCAAAAATGGTAGAATGAGGAGTTCTATAATCTATTTCTGTTTACCTCACGTTTTTCTGCTTTCAATAATCTTATTTCCAAATGTTGTAAAGCTCCTACAACTGATCTGTACAAAGAATGATTATTAAAGTCATCATTGCCCAATTTAGACAATTTCTGACCAACAACCATATGAGTTGATAAAAATTTATGATTTCCCATCTGTGCCTTCTGCAGAAATTCTTTGATGTATTTTGTTTATGACAACTGTAGACCTCCATCCTTCAAATGAGTCACTTGAACACCAAGGAAATAGTTCAAACAACCAAGATCTTTAAGTAGAAAAAGACCATTGAGTTGAGTAATTACTCTAGAAATTGCTGCTCTTGAGTTTCCTGTGATTACAATATCATCCACATAGGTCAGGACATACAAAGTTTCACCATTTAAATTCTTAATAAACAATGAACTATCACACTTAGAAGTTGTCAAACCCAATTTTATCAAGGCATGTGATAAGGCAGTGAACCAAGCTTTAAGAGCTTGTTTAAGCCCATATAAAGACTTCTGAACCTTACACACTAGCTGAGAATTAGTAGAAGTAAACCCTTAAGGCTGCTCCATGTAGACTTCTTCTTTGAGAACACTATTTAGAAAGGCATTATTCACATCAACTTGATCAATATTCCAACTCTGAGAAACTGCAATAGCAAGAATAGTGCGAATAATAGCTGGTTTTACAATCAGGCTCTAATACGATGAAAGCGAATGAGAAACTATAGAGAAAACGATTCTATTATTGTTGAATGAGAAAATATAATGGCTTTATATAGACAAGCCACAATAAAGAGAATTACATCTCAGAGCAAATACAACAGACTTAATTGTCAAAACAGAAAACTATACTAACTAACAATTAGTTATTCTTTATTTCCCTTATAGTTTATGCATAGTTGAGATTTAGGATGATCCTCTACATTTTCTTCTCCATACATTTCTTGTAGACTTAGAGAGAGAAAAGAAGAGGAAGAGAGAGAAAAAGAGAGAAAAATGTGAATTCTATAAAATAATAAGGGTAAATTACACTTTGGAATCCTGTGGTTTGACTCTATTTCACTTTGGTACTCTGTGGTTTGAAACCTGACACTTTGGTACCTTGTAATATTCTCCATTAACACTTTGGTACCCTTTGGAGCTATTTTGTAATTTTAACTAAACAAATTTTGCAAAAATTACATATTGGCCCCAAAAATTTTCAAAAAATTGAAAATAGGTCCCTGGATACATATTATCTAAGGACTAAAATGAAAACTTTAAAAAAAAATTTGGGGTCAATATGTAATTTTTGCAAAATTTGTTAGGGTTAAAATTACAAAATAGCTCCAAAGGGTGCCAAAGTGTTAATGGAGAATACCACATGGTACCAAAGTGTCATATTTCAAACCACAGGGTACCAAAGTGAAATAGGGTCAAATCACACTTTTACCCAAAGTGTAATTTATTTTCTTTTCATATTTCTCTTATACTCTACAAGAAATGTAGAGATGGGAAATGTAGAGGATCAATCCGAGATTTAGATCTATTATGTTTTTTGGTTTTCAAGCCAATTAAGGAAAGTTCATTATACACATGCATTAACTAAAAGTTACGTCTTAAACTTGTTAATTGTTTTTTATTCCCTACTTCAGCATTAGCCTATAAAAGCCATGTCATACCCTCTAATTCATGCAATGCACATTGACAAGCAGGTGCTTCTGCTTCCTATATGTGTGCTCTTATGAATATTTTTATTCTCATTTTCCTTCCTTACTTATTACTCACTACACACATATCCAAACTGTTAAATTTCTCTGTTCCTACTAATTCACTCAAATTTTCTTATATACAGATTGCTATTATAGATATTTCATGCACTAAAAATAAAACTAACATTATTGCCATTTATTTTTGTCAGCGTATTACGAAGGACTGAAATTGAAGACCCAATCCCATTCTAACCACATGTTGAGTCCTTTCCTCCTCAATATCATTTACTCATCTTTCCGTGTAACTCTGTTTTTCTATATATATGTTAGGCAAAATGTACAAGGAGATCTTAGAGGAGGATAAATAGGATCTGAAAACATTTTTGCAAACTGTTAAGAAGTTCCTTAAATAAAAATAGTTTCTTAATAAAGATTCACTTCCTTAACGAAAACGTTCAGGTAAAATCAAGTTCTTAAAGAACACTTTAGTTCCTTCACGAAAAGGTTCAGTTCCTACAACAAATAATTCATTTCCTTGAACACAGTTCAATTCCTCTTAAAACAGTTTGTTTCCTTATAAAACAAATCAACTCCTTAAACAACAGTTTTATCAACACCTTTGTTTCAAAGCCTTTTCAAACCGCATAAAACTTAACTCCAAAAGATAAATTGCGAAATATTAAAGAGAGTTAAGGTAGAGAGATTGACTCCACGATATATAGTGTTTCACACAAGAGTATAATCCTTGATATGGGAGTTTCTCTTATGCTACATCCACTCCCCAAGAGGAAGGGCAAGGAAATTTGTATATTAATACTTTGCAGGCAACCAAGCAATTACAATGGAATCAACCTAAGACTAGGATCACCCTCAAGGTTTTACCATCTCCTTTTTACAGTCCCCACAAATCCTCACGGGTAGTCTCCAAGGTTCCTATACACTTCTCTTATCTTGCAACCACACATGGCTCACCACTAAGGTTTCACAAAAAAGAGGAAGGCAACCTACTACCACTAAGGATATGAACGAATCAGACAATAGAGAAGAAATGAGTGGTGTCTCTCACAAATAGATGGTTCACACTAAGTGATTTCCACTAAGGAATTACAACAAATGTAAAATAAGCACTAAGCTTTCTGAATACTTTTGGATAGCAGCTCAATAAATCTCAGTTTCAGTAGTTTTCAACGTTTGAATTCTTCCTCTTTATATAGTCTTCGTTGAAGTAAAGCTCACATAGGAATTGATTTGAATTCTTCGATTTCCATAAGCTCTAATGGCTAGGTCATCAAGATTCTTCAATTTCCTTCAATGCTTTTAGCAGCTACAATGATCATATACCATATATGCCTTTCGTGTTGTCCACACAATTTAAATTAGCATTTAAGCTCCAATAGGATTCAACAGCAATCGGTCAGGATCTACCAATAAGGATTTGAAATGTTTCCATATATAAATCCTCGCATAAAAAAAAATTATAAGTCAGGAAACTAATTTCAAATAATGAAATCATGTAATAGGAAACTAATAAACTCATATTAATCATTTCCTAATCAGGCAGCGTATGAATCAATCACAAAGATCTTCAATTAATGCTTGCGCAATCTGTCTGGATTTGTTTTCTTTTATATCATAATCTGATTATGATCTTATACATTTAATGATCAAATCAAGTTAAAATAATGACAAAAGGACTAATTTCGTCCCCAAACTTTACACCAACTGTTAATTTCGTCCCCAAACTTCTTTTGCTGTCAACTTTGTCCCCAAATTTTACACCAACTGTCAATTTCATCCCCAATCCTTTTTTGCTATCAATTTCGTCCCAAAACTTTACATCAACTGTCAATTTCGTCCCCGATCTTTCACATTTTCGTCAATTTTATCCTTTGACTAACTTCTTTTAATAAATTAACGACAGATTGCATCCTGTTTTTGAATCTAAGTTAGGATTTGAGTTTCTTTTTCTATCAATTTTACCTTATGTATCGTTAGCCACATAGATTTTGTCGTCAATGTTTGGCTAAAGTAAGAGCAAAGGATAAAATTTACTAAAATGTGAAAGATTAGGGACGAAATTGACAGCATGTGTAAAGTTTGGGGACGAAATTGACAGCAAAGAAAAATTGGGGACGAAATTGACAGCAGGTGTAAAGTTTGGGGACGAAATGGATACTTTTGCCTAAAATAATTGGCATTAATCATAACTTATCTAAATAAGAAATATTCTGAACTTACAACTTTTCAGAATTATTAAAATATTTATTTCAAAAGTTTTATAAATTATCAAAATAAAATAAGTAATAAAGAATATACAAAAACGATGCGCAGATCTTTAAGGATATGAAACATAGATTCCTTGATTTCCTAACAATGTATTTATACTATTATGTGCTTACCTATATATATTTATACTATTATGTATGTCTCGGTAAAAAATAACTTAATTAAAAATTTAAAATAAAAAATAAATATTTAAATCATGGTAAGTAGATAATTACATATAATGAGAAAGAAAAAATTGTGAATAAGATTTAATAACTCCTCACAATTTTAAACTAAAAAAAAATAAAAAATTACATTTTATTATAAAATATAATAAAATAATTTTTTTATTTTAAGATTATAATAATTATCCACAGCTTTAATATATAGTAAAAATTTTCAATAAAGAAGTTATAATCCAATAGGAAAAACCTAAGATGTTTATGGATAAATTATTGGTTTGATCCATAAATAAATATAATATTATAGGGTAATTTAAACTTTGGTACCCTGTGGTTTGACCATATTTCACTTTGGTACCCTGTGGTTTGAAACTTGACACTTTGGTACCCTTTGGAGCTATTTTGTAATTTTAACCATAACAAATTTTACAAAAATTACATATTGACCCCAAAAGGTTTTCAAAAAATTACAAATATGTCCCTTGATACATATTGTCAAAGCTATACATCTATAATTATAACCAAACTAGTTTTCACTCTAGGGTTACAAAAAAAAATATAATTGAAAGAATTAAAATCAAGTTCTCAATCAAGAAACAAGAATTAGATTCATAACTAGTTCTTAAGTTCAACTAGAAAACAAGAACAAGAAGAGAAAACCCTAACCCTAATGTGAGAAAAACTCCCTATGTGAAACCATAGCTCATGCTTGCTCCAATGCTCATCTGGCTATGAAGATTTAGCTGCTCATAGTGCAGAGATGATCAAATCTAGACTGAATTGCCATGATCCCAAAATAAGCTGCAAGAAGATGAATGATTGCCAAGAACCAAGAACAAGAATGTGAATTCTCTCTCAAAACGTGTACAACCCCTAAAATTGACCTAAAGATCTGTAATAGATAATTTTCGGCCAAAACCAAGTTGGGCTAGGTCAGAATCATCAAAATCGGGCATGAGCTTTAATAATTAAAATTTTCACATTTCCCGCCGCGAGACTTGACCATGGCCAACTCCACGGCCAAATCTGGAAAAGTGTTGAAATTGTGTTGAATTTGTCTGTGACTTGTCTCCAATAATCCTCGGGTCTTCCTTTGAGTATTCAAATGCTTTGGACTTCCTTTAAACCAGTCAAGACACCGATAAACTACGTGAATTCTCAGGATAAAAAGGATTAACAAATAATAAAGATTAAACCCGAGCAAAACCGCACAATTAATCATAAAATTATCCAAATAAACATCAAACCTCAAAGCATCATATTTTATCATGAAAGGACATAAAGGTAAACAATTGAACCCTAAATGAATATAAAATTCTTTAAAATGTCATTAAAATATTTGATAAAATATGGTCAAATAAAAAACATTTAGTGACCAAAGAAATACATTTTTCAATATTCAAATACTAAAGCATATTTTTTTTGTCAGAAATATATTATTTATTCATGAGAAAATGGCACGAGGCCATACAACAGGGAGACAAAACATGGCATAGATTTAATTAATTAACAATTTAACCAACGTCTTACGCTCTGCGGATCAAACAACACACTTAAGAAAAAAAATCTAGATCTTCTATACAATCAAATCTACAAATATATATAAAAAAGAAAACTTTGAAGATACTCCATGAGGCAGCACACCCATCATCCTTCTCTGAGGAATCAATCTTCTTAATCATTTTCTTCTTCGATCTTAAGTTCCACTTGTAGATTTAAAATATTACTACAAATACAAGAAAAGAGATAAAATTCTTTCCTAATGAAAGGGAAGAAACCTCCCTAAATCATAAATTGAATGATCAAAATGATCACTCTCTTATTGTACATGACATGACTATGCCCTGAGCCCCAGGTCCCTAAGCCCATTTTGCCATCAATGACATTCCTCCAACACCTAGCAAAACTGCAACAAAGGACCAAATTTGGAGTTTCAAGTTTCCTTGGAGCCTAGGACCCATAAAATCAGAAGCCAATAGCTCCACTAATGCCATATAATTCAATAGCCCTGCAGATATAGCATTAAGAACACCCTCCACAATGAGAGAAGTTGGGCTGTTGTCACTATACACATTTGATAGCCCAATTCCTAAAGCAATCCCAAATGGGGTTGTCACTGAGAAGAAGAAAACCAAAATGCCCTTCATCTTGTACCCATATTCAGCCTGCAGTCACATAGTGTATGTATAGTTTCACCATTAATCACACGGTTCACTTCACTAACAAGATCAAATGTAATTAAAGCATATTGAGTATTAGATCGTTTATTTTTTCGTCTTAAATTTTGTCTCAAAAGTACAAGTTAGTTCGTGGATATTAAAAATAAACTTTTGGATCAAAAAGTGTATTTTCAATATGCAAGCTAGGAGTAAAAAGCTTGTTTGATTCTTAAGTAAATTAACAAATTAGTCATGGAAAGATCACCGAGATGACAACTCAGTTTTTGAAAGATTGAAATATAAAATTTTGTCTCTGAAAGATTGAAACGTACAATTCAATCTCTGAAAGATTGAAATGGTATAATTTTTAATCTCTAAAAGATAAAACACTATACTATTTAGTTCATAAAAAATATTAATTAATTAGTATATCCGTTTTGATCTTTTAGGGACTGAATTGTACTTTTTAATCATTTAGAGACTGAATTGTCAACTAGGTGATTTTTCAGGGACTAAACTATTATTTTACTCTTGATTCTTTTCCCGCGAAATAATTTTTTATTTTTAAAATAGAAAAATAAAAAAAAAATATGTTTAATAACACTAGTTTTTTAATTTTTTATTTAATTTTGAAGAGTAAACTAACAATTTGATCCTTAGAAGATTATCGAACTAACAACTTAGTTCCTGAAAGATTAAATACACATATAGTCACTAAAAGATCAAAATAACATACTATTTAGTCCCTAAAAGATTAAGAAAATATACTATTTAGCCCATAAAACGGTCTAATTAATATATCGCTTTAATCTTTCGAGAATTAAACTATGTATTTCAATTTTTCAAGAATCAAGTTGTCAACTTGATAATTTTTAGGAATCAAACTGTTAGTTTACTCTTATTATTCAAAACACCAAATATTAATTTTATAATTTAGAAAACAAAAAAGAAATCTTTGGGGATGTCCTTAACTCCCAAAATATATAATTGTTTATCTTAATTTGGAGACCAGTTTAAGAAGAAGTAAAAAAAAAAAAAAAAAAGCC
>QANZ01053576.1:26061-42036 GCA_003254925.1 Chamaecrista fasciculata | reverse complement strand
TATTTTTTGTTAATATAAAATTTATATTTATCCAATTTTTTACATCCATAACTACTAAAAATAAAAAAATAAATCATAAATATGAATACATTAATAAAATATTTCAATATTTATAAAAATTTTAATATTTTTTCAGTAAAAAGTGTTAAAGTATTATATTTTTTATATATAAAAATATATTTATTATTACTAATAGGTATATGGGTAGGGTACGGGTAGGGTACCACCATACCCGAACCCGTAACCATTAAGGATGAGTACGGGTTTAGATCCATACTCATAAGGTAAATTTCAGGTCCCCATTGGATATGAGTATTTTGATCATCCCTATTATCCAGTAAAAAGATTGTCACATTATTTGAATATTATATTACTTGGAAAAAAAATCCAATCACGATACATAAAAGTTAAAACCAATTTTTGGCAAAAAAAAATTAAAAGAGTAAACTAACAATTTGGTTCTTAAAAGATGACTCAGCTGAAATTTCGTTCTTAAAAGATTAAAATATACATTTAGCCCATAAAAGATCAAAACAATATACTTTTTAGTCCTTAAAAAATTAGCACGATATACTATTTAGTTTGTAAAAAAAACTAATTAGTGTACTGTTTTGATTTTTCGAGGACTATATTGTACATTTCAATCTTTCAGACACTAAGTTTTATTTCAGTAATTTTTCAAAGACCAAATTATCAGTTTACTCAAGTTAAAACCAATCCAGAAGCTCAAATTAATTCACCTAATGTACGTGTAATTTATAATTTACCTGCGCAACAACACGATACTTTAGCAGTTGTTCTTCCCCATCGACGTCCTTCACATTTCCATGTCCGCCATGTCCATGCCCAAAACTAGGTGGTACTAATTCCTTATCTTGGTTTCTGCGAGCAATTTCACCAGTTTCACTTTCATCAGCAATATTATTAGAAATCCTCTTCTTGAGGAAGCCAATCGAGAACGAATCCACCATGAGAGTGAAAATAGCTGCAAGCATTGCAATGAATGCAGTGAACGGAAACTTATGCCACGGGTTTTCAGGCAAACACTCTGATTGTAACTGATCGAAGGAGTCCGGCAACACGTGCATGTATCCAGTTGCCAGAATCACGCCTGAGGAAAATGCCTTCACTAGAACAAAAAAGTCTCTATCCGGCCGGAGCGCCGGCAAGGAGCGTGAGAAAATCGGAAGGCTCACACCGATCATGCTTGCAACTAGTATGACGAATATTGCTATGACCTTCAACTTCAACGCCGTTGCCTTATCATGGCAAGTGCCATCGTGTTCCAACTTGCATTCTGCTGCTGTCGCTGCCGGCAACAATGCCGAGAGGAGAACGACGACGACGAAGACAGAGATTGAAACGACATTGTAATTAGAAGACCAAGAAGCCATTGATGGAAATGGAGCTTTGGATTTTGAGTTGGTGCAATGAACAAGTGCATGTGTTGTGACGTCTTTATATAGAAATTCTTGTAAGGCATGAGGCATGCATGAGGGGACGATTCTTGCAGGCACGAGGCATGAGGGATCAACGTGAAGTTACGATATTGCCCTTGTGACAATTTTAATGAGTGATGGTGTAACAACTCAAATTTTAAAATAAGTATGATATTTTAACCAAGCTTGGTTGACTTAGTGGTCGAGCTCACTAGGTCGCTTAAGCAAGGTCGGGGGGTTCGAATCCCGCCTTGTGTATGCAGTAACCAATTGGCCAGCGGCAGACCCTTAAATGGAGTACAGATCTGCGGAGGATTAGTCCTTGGCCTGTCGGGCTGGGGATACCTTGGGAATCCCAAAAAAAATAAGTATGATATTTATTAATTAAAATTTTATATATATTATATTAATATTATATAATGTATATCAAATTTTAATTAATAAATATCATAGTTATTTGGTTAAAGAATCATTTTGGTCTTAAATGTATGTCTTAATATTCAATTTGGTCCATTATATTCTAAAATGTTCAAATTAATCCTAAATGTTGGCAAAATATTTTATTTTGGTTGAAACTATTAAATATGACTTGTTTCAAGTTCAAATGTGACGAGTTTAGAGCTAAGTATTATTTTTGAAGAATAATTTCTCTATCCAGTTGAGACCGTTAGCAAATGAGGTCAAATCGGTCCTAAAAGTGGACCGCTCGTTTCATTGTCAAACAAGCAAAGTTGATCATATCTCTCTCGTTTCAAATTCGAATGCGACGAATTCAGAACTACGAGTTCCTCAATTAACACGTCTTTTGAACTTGAAATGAGAGAAGAGATAAATATAACCAAATTCAATAATTTGGGACTAAAATGAAACATTTAATCAATATTTAAGACCAAAATGAAATATTTTATCAATAATTAGAACTAATTTAAACATTTTGAAATATAATAAACTAAAATCAATATCATGACATAGGATAAAATGACTCTTTGACCTACTTATTTTAAAATTTGGGATGTTACCGATAGTATTTTTGAAATGATGTAAGGGTAGTTATGGAACATGGACAAGGAGCAAGAGATCTTGTACGGTTTGTACCGTGCGTCACGGATTTGTAGCCCAAAAATTTTTTCACTTTTTGTAAGGGGTTTTTGCTGACGTGGTGTGAGTCGTTGACTTTTGGCTCCAACGGTCTTTGTACAATTGGAACTAATTAAAAAGTTATTAATTATTATCCAAAACAAATCATCTTTAAAAATTAATAATACTTAACTTAAAAAGATTTTTTTTTTATTTTAAGATAAAAATACATGGGGTAGGGATATCTTTAAATTATGAGTAAGTTTGAGTTGTAACTTTAACTTTTTTTATATATCTTCAAATATTTACATGGCCAAAGTCTTATTTTGATCCTTCTGTTATACTCATTGTTCCAAATAGGTCCCTCAGTTATTTTTCATTCCATATTGGTCCCTCAGTTATCCAAAACTTGTCCAAGTTGGTCCCTCTAACGTTTTCCATCCATTTTTCCGTTAAAAAAATAGGAAAAATAAGTTTTCATCCCTAAAAGTTTTATCTTCTTATATTAAGGTCATTTTCTTTTTATAATAGGATCAAACCGTAAGAAAAGAAAATAAATTAAGATTTTAAGTGAATTTGCCCAAAAACAAAAAATTTTCTCTCCCTCTCGAACACCACTCTCTCTCTCTCCCCCTCGGCTCTCTCTCTCTCTCTCTCACACACACACACCACTCTCTCTCTCCCCCTCGGCTCTCTCTCGCTCTCTCTCTCTCTCTCACACACACACACACACACCACTCTCTCTCTCCCCCTCGGCTCTCTCTCTCTCTCCCCCTCGGCTCTCTCTCTCTCTCCGTCATGTGCGATTCCAACATCCACTCGGCCAACCCTCTCGTTCGCTGGAAAAAGTGTGTTCCCGTCAAACCGTTCTTCGATTCCGTCGAGTCCGTCATGAAATCCGACGCCGAATCAGAATTATCATGAGAGGATCTGTCGGGTCCGATTCTATTATCGGTGGGAACAAGGAGATTGACGGCGGCGGCGGTTGATTCTCCGTCATGTGCGATTCCAACATCCACTCGGCCAACCCTCTCGTTCGCTGGAAAAAGTGTGTTCCCGTCAAACCGTTCTTCGATTCCGTCGAGTCCGTCATGAAATCCGACGCCGAATCAGAATTATCATGAGAGGATCTGTCGGGTCCGATTCTATTATCGGTGGGAACAAGGAGATTGACGGCGGCGGCGGTTGATTCTCCGTCATGTGCGATTCCAACATCCACTCGGCCAACCCTCTCGTTCGCTGGAAAAAGTGTGTTCCCGTCAAACCGTTCTTCGATTCCGTCGAGTCCGTCATGAAATCCGACGCCGAATCAGAATTATCATGAGAGGATCTGTCGGGTCCGATTCTATTATCGGTGGGAACAAGGAGATTGACGGCGGCGGCGGTTGAGGGAATCCTCCGCCGCCGCCGTCAACCTCCTTTTTCCCACCAATAACGGAATCGGACCCGACGGATTCCCTCACGACAATTCTGAATCGGTGTCGGGTTTCGTGTTGGCGGAATCGAAGAACGGCTTGACGGGAACACGCTTGTGCCAGCGAACGAGAGGGTTGGCCGAGTGGATGTTAGAATCGCACATGATGGAGAGAGAGAGAGAGAGTCGAGGGGTAGAGAGAGAGTGGTGTGTGTGTGTGTGTGAGAGAGAGAGAGAGAGAGAGAGAGCCGAGGGGGAGAGAGAGAGAGCCGAGGGGTAGAGAGAGCGAGAGAGAGAGTGGTGTTCGAGAGGGAGAGAAAATTTTGTGTTTTTGGGAAAATTCACTTAAAATCTTAATTTATTTTCTTTTCTTACGGTTTGATCCTATTATAAAAAGAAAAAGACCTTAATATAAGAAAATAAAACTTTTGGGGATGAAAGCTTATTTTTCCTATTTTTTTAACGGAAAAATGGATGGAAAACGTTAGAGGGACCAACTTTGACAAGTTTTGGATAACTGAGGGACCAATATGGAACGAAAAATAACTGAGGGACCTATTTGGAACAATGAGCATAACAGAGGGACCAAAATAGGACTTTGGCCTATTTACATTTTACTTAATTCTAAAATCTAATATTGTCTAAATTGATAATGGAAAATGATAACAGGAGGAGTGATTTTCTTCTTTATTTTGGTAGATGATAACTTTGTCAATTGATGTTATTTAGACCATATGTAAGATGAATCTAAAGTCTTTTTTATTGATTCAATAAGTGAATTTTAGCCCATTATATTATAAAGGTTAACATGTATTTTTATTTATATTTCAATTTGGTCCTAATTTTTTTGTCGTTCTTTTAGTTTCATATCTTTTGTTCATATTTCAATTTAGTCATGTGTCGCACTTTTGATTCTATATCATTGGGTCATGTTACAAAATTAGTCACATATTCTTTGATCAAATTATAAAATTGATCATATATTTTTATAAAAAGTTTCATGTTATGAGATTTTTTTAAAAAAGAAATGACAATTGTGGTTGTCAGCGCACAATTATGACTTTTTTTTTCTTTATTTAAGAAAGGTTTTATTATGACTTAATTATTTAATTAAAACCCCTATTTAATTATTGATGTATCTAGCCTACCCCAAAGAAATATCTTTTATTATGGTAGGTGACAAAAAAGAAAGAGCATTTTATACATTGCTAATAATATTCATACCATAATATCTTGCTGCCATGGGGCCCAGAATGGGTAATATTAATTAAACAAAATAAATAAAATAGTTAAGTAAAAGGGGCCTAGAAAATGAAAGGGGGGAAATTGTTGAGGGAGAAACCCATTTTTTTTGTGATATAATTGATCAACTGCTGATTAAAGCATCTTGTTTGAACAATATATATATATATATATATATATATATATATATTATCAAATAAAGTACTTTCGTACTGTTCAGGCCAACAAAAAAAGTACTGTCGTACTGTCCTTTTTCTTTTTAAAAATTTGGGATGTTACCAATGGTATTTTTGAAATGATGTAAGGATAGTTATGGAACATGGACTAGGAGCAAGAGAACTTGTACCTTGCGTTAGTCATTTGTAGCCCAAACATATTCTGACTTTTTGTAAGGGGTTTTTGCTGACGTGGTGTAAGTCGTTGACTTTTGGCTCCAACAGTCTTTGTACAATTGGAACTAATTAAAAAGTTATTAATTATTATCCAAAACAAATCATCTTTAAAAATTAATATTACTTAATTTAAAAGATTTTTTTTTATTTAAGGTAAAAATATATGGGGTAGGGATATCTTTAAATTATGAGTAAGTTTGACTTGTAACTTTAACTTTTTTTTATGTATCTTTAAATATTGGGTAAATTACAGTTTGATACCCTGTGGTTAGGGGCAGTCACACTTTGGTATCCTGAAAGAAAAGTTTTTGCAGTTTGGTGCCCCGTGGTTTGCTCCGTTAGCGAATTGGTCCCCTGTGCTTTATTTCTGTTAGGATTTAACGGCAGATGTAATTGTGACCACCTTAAAATATTAAAAACCTCTCAACAAGTCTTCTTTTATGCGTTTAAGTCATTTCCCTTTACTAAAAGGGATCAAAACATAAGAAAAAAGAAATTAAAGAGTACATTATATAATTTTACTATTGAGTTGAAATTAAATATAAAAGGATCTTTAGAATTCTAATATTACAGAATTTTCTCATTTTCATAAGATTTCTTTTAAATAGGTCCTGATTTATTTACACTTTAATCCCAAGAGTTTATGATCTTTATCAAAATAGTCCTTAGAACCTCAAAAGACAAATGACCATCTATAATTTATCAAAAAATCCCTATATTCAACTACCAGAAGTTGAAATTTTCATTCAAGTACACTACAAACAAATCAAAACCCTCAAATTTTTCCAAAATCAAGCCTCACAAATTACCCCACAAATTTCATTCAAGTACACTACAAACAAATCAAAACCCCCAAATTTCTTTCCCACCAATCAAAACCCTTAAAGCTGTGCAGAGTTGAAACTTCCAGACATTGAGTTTAACAGCTTGGTAATTTTTCTGCGAGCAAATGGTTAGTTTACTTAATAGAAAACCTACAAGAACAAAGTCGGCAATTTCGATTTAATTTACAGATAAATATGCACATCGTTCCCAACACAGGATTAATCAAAATCATATACAATCAACATAACAGACAAAATTTTGGCCAAAAAAAAAAAACATAACAGAACAAATTTCCTTCAATTCCTTTAACAACAAGGCTACTCTATAAACATCAAATTCAAAACTAAACTATTAACTCACAAATTTCAAATACAGAAAGAAAGCAACATTTGAATCCAACAGAAAGAAAATAAGAAATTAATCACATAACGGCACATGCGGCGGGATTCTCGTCGCTGAACGCCGTCGTGTATCGCACTTCCGTCGAGCTAGCACGCGCGAGTTGATTCACGTTCGGATCCTCGGCGCTTCGAACATACCCTGCCGGAGCCTTCTTATCGTAGACGCCGGGAGCGTAAGGATGAGCAGAGTTGAAACTTCCACAAATCAAATTTCTTCAGCTTTAAGGGTTGTGATTTGTGGGTACGAAGAAATTTGGGAGTTTTGATTTGTTTGTAGTGTACTTGAATGAATTTTGTGGGGATTGATTTTGGAAAAATTTGGGGGTTTTGATTTCTTTGTAATGTACTTGAATGAAAATTTTTTGTAGTTGAAAATGGGAATTTTTTTTGATAAATCATGGATGCTCATTTGTCTTTCGAGGTTTTAAGGACTTTTGATAAAGATCATAAACTTTTGGGATTAAAGTGTAATTAAATCAGGACCTATTCAAAAGAAATCTTACGAAAAGGAGAAAATTCTGTAATATAAGAATTCTAAAGACCCTTTTATAATTAATTTTAACTCAACAGTAAAATTACATAATGTACTCTTTAGTTTCTGTTTTCTTTATGTTTTGATCCCTTTTAGTAAAGGAAAAGGACTTAAACGCATAAGAGAAGACTTGTTGGGAGGTTTTTGACATTTTAAGGTGGTCACAATCACATTTGCCGTTAAATCCTAACAGAAATAAAGCACGGGGGACAAATTCGCTAACGGAGCAAACCACGGAGCACCAGACTGCAAAAAATTTTCTTTCAGGGTACCAAAGTGGGATCACCCCTAACCACAAGGTATCAAACTGCAATTTACCCTTAAATATTTATTGATACATCACTATTTGGGGGTACGCCTCCTCGGCCCTCGCACCAAGCCTCTTCTCCTCCCCGAACTCTTCGAAGCGCCCTGAACTAGTCAAATGCCTCTCCTAGGATTTCGCGGCGACCATGGACTTAGTCAGGCCCATGTTGTCTAGTCTATGGGTGGTCGTCCTTATCATGTTTCGCAATCTCCCACGATTGCCTTGCTCCGCAATTCTCGGTCTTCATCACGCTCGCTTGTAGAGATCGTGTGCTGCGACGTGGAGCGCCCCGCGCACTGGCCACCTCCTTTCCTCCTGCTCTGTAAATACCGCTCTCCCCAATCGTTTCTATGTTAGCTACTCTTTTCATCTCAGAATTCTCTTGCTCTCTTCACACGCATACTTACTTGAGCGCCAGAGTGTTCTTCGCAGGGTCACCCTGTGAAGTCTTTGCAGATACTTCGTTGCTCAACCTTTGCTCCAAACTCTCCTTGTTGAACTAGGTAAGTCTTGTCCTTATTATAGTTTATCATTTACAATTTACTGAATTCTAAAATCTAATATTGTTTCAATTGATAATAGAAAATCATAACAAGAGGAGTGATTGTCTTCTTTATTTTGGTAGATGATAACTTTGTCTATTGATGTTATTTAGACCGTATGTAAGATGAATCTAAAGTCTTTTTTATTGATTGATCAGTAAATTTTAGCCCATTATAGGCTAACGTGTATTTTTAGTTTTATAATTTTTGCTTATATTTCAATGTGGTCCCAATTTTTTTGTTATTTTTTAATCTCATATCTTTTGCTCAGATCTCAATTTAGTCATGTGTTGCACTTTTGATTCTATAGCATTGGGTCAGGTTATAAAATTGGTTACATATTCTTTAATTAAATTATAAAATTGGTCATATATTTTTATAAAAAGTTTCAGGTGATGAGAATTTTTTTTACAAAGAAATGACAATTGTGGATTTGGTTGTGAGCGCACAATTATGACTTTTTTTTTCTTTATTTAAGAAAGGTTTATTATGACTTAATTATTTAATTAAAACCCCTATTTAATTATTGATATATCTAGCCTACCCCAAAGAAATATCTTTTATTATGGTAGGTGACAAAAAAAGAAAGAGCATTTTATACATTGCTAATAATATTCATACCACAATATCTTGCTGCCATGGGGCCCAGAATGGATAATATTAATTAAATAAAATAAATAAAATAATTAAGTAAAAGGGGCCTAGAAAATGAAAGGGAGGAAATTGTTGAGGGAGAAACCAATTTTTTGTGATATAATTGATCAACTGCTGATTAAATTGACAGTGGCCGATGAAAGCATCTTGTTTGAACAATATATATATATATATATATATATATGGATCCTTTTAATATGGGCAAGGTTTATTTTGATTGGTCAAGTGAGTTTTTAAACATTAAAAATTATCTTTTAAATGAATTTTCGTAGATTTCAAGATATGAGATGCTCTACTAACCAATAAGAAGAAACCTCAAAATGTGCCCTAAGGGCACATGTTAGGGCACATGTTAGATAAATCTTATATATTTTTTCAGGGATTAAATTGTTAATTTACTCAAAACAAAAAGTTCTTATCGCTGAAGATAAAATAATTGCAATATAGAGAGACCAAATTTTTCTATATGTGTTTGTCACAAGCTGTAGATTCAAAACCTGAAGAAGTTTCACAGATATAGGATAGGACACAATAGGGGTGGCAAAAATGGACCCAACCCAACCCAACTATCATTTAACCAACCAAACCCAACTCATTTAAATAATGCGTCAAAATGGGTTGGGTTCAAAATTGACCCATTAAAATTGGGTTAACTCAAATTTGTGTCAAAACTACGTAGTTTCATGAGAGAAATGAATATAAATTTCATAAATTTTTGCAAAAATTACAAAATGCTCCCAAATAATTTCAAAATTTACAAAAAGTCCTTGAACCATCATGTTTTAGGACTAAAATGAAAATTTTTAAAAAAATTGGGTTCAAATTGTAATTTTGAAAAATATTGGAAAAATGTTAAAATTACAAATTAATTCTAAATCTGAAAAATAAATGCATTTTAGTCCAAAAAACCGTGCGTTCGATAGAAAGAGGATGAACTTCACAGTTTTTTACAAAAATTACAAATTCCCCCAAATGTTTTCAAAACTTACAAAAATGTCCCTGGATCATGATATTTGATGACTAAAATGAAAATTTCAAAAAATATTTGGGGCCAAAATATAATTTAATCCTAATTTTGAATAATTTAAAAATTATCGTCATTAATTAGTTTACAAATTAAATAATTTAATTATTAAATAATATAAATATTTTAAAATGGGTTCATGAGTTGGGTTGGGTCGACCCTTGATTTCATGGGTCATGACCCACCCATGAACCATTTAACAAATATAAATGGATCAATGACCCATTTATGACCCAACTATTTACAACTCAACCCAAAACCACCCAACCCAACCATTTTACCACCCCTAAGACACATGAATAAGAAAATTCTATAACGGTTCATCTTCAAGACCCAAAAAAAGAGAAAAAAAAAATCAGGATTCATTTTCTTAATCGCAAATTATTCGTTTGTTTATTTGTAAATGTTTCAGATTATTATATCAGGTTATCTATTTATCTATTACTTTTTTTGGAATATGCATGAACTAACTAATAAATCATCACAGGCCAAATTAAATACTCTCAAGTCTCGATTGCAGCTTCAGATGGTAAAACTAAAACACTTTTTAATCCTTAAATTTATTCTAAAATTGTAATTTAAGAAAACTAGCAACCCAGTCCCTGAATTTTGGACGCTCTGACTGATAGGTCCCTGAATTTTGCGAAATGTACAAGCCGGTCCCCAAAATTTTAAAACGCCATACTAATAGGTCTCTCTGTCATATTGTTGTTACAAAAAAATTGACGTATGAATTAAAAATTAAAAATTTTAAGTAAATTTACCCAAAAACACAAAAGTTTTCTTTCTCTCTCCTTCACCTCTCCCTCTCTCTGTCGAACTCCACTCTCTCTCCCCCCGTTCAGTTCCAACAGAGTCGCCGGAGCTACAATGTCTGTTACCGCCTCTGCCAGCTACGCCGACGTTGCGAAGGTCAACACACCTTAGACCGTCGCCGATCTCGAGAAGGTCGACGAGATCTTCTCGGAATCTGCGGTTTTCGATTTCTTTACGAACCCGACGGTGGAGACTGGAGATCGAGAAGAAGCGGAAGGTTCTGTAAGAGATCGCAGCGTCGTCGGAGATCTCTGAATCTAATGTATTACAGTTATGCAGCAAAGATCCATAGCTTGTCTTGAGATTCAAATGAAATTCAAGAGGAATAAATCAAGAGAATCTCCATAGATGCCTGTGTATATATTCATGTTGGAAGTTTGGAATCCCCTTATTCCAATGTCAGATAGGAAAGTTGAAAAGGGGGAACACAGAAGGAATCAAAGGCAAAGACCAAGTTTGGTGATCCCATTGAAATAAAATCTAAACTTGAGAGGTTCACGAAATATTTTTCTGACATAACCATGAATGAATTATCTTCAAGCGCCAATTTGGTGGACTCATCGTCGGTAGCAGACATTTTTCGTCGGAACGCGAGAGAGAGAGAGAAAGGGAGAGAGAGAGAGAGAGAGTGGTGTTCGACAGAGAGAGGTAGAGGTGAGGGAGAGAGAAAGAAAACTTTTGTGTTTTTGGGAAAATTCACTTAAAATCTTAATTTATTTTCTTTTCTTACGTTTTGATCATATTATAAAAAGAAAAGGACCTTAATATAAGAAAATGAAACTTTTGGGGATGAAAGCTTATTTTTTTCCTCTTTTTTTAACATAAAGATGGATGGAAAACGTTAGAGGGACCGACTTTGACAAGTTTTGGATAACTGAGGGACCAATATGGAACGAAAAATAACTGAGGGACCTATTTGGAACAATGAGCATAACAGAGGGACCAAAATAGGACTTTGGCCTAAATAAAAAAGCCCAAAATGTCTTTTAAATAAATGAATTACCTTGGCAAATGAAAAAGTATGGTATCATATTTAGACAAAAATATTACTAGGGACAGCTCCCAGTAATAGTCTTCTTATCAAGAACTAAATGTTTCCAATAATTGAAACCACGACATCGATAATGGGAAGCGAATCTTCCACCATCGAATTGTCAACTTTGATCTTCCAGTTGAAATCATGTTCACACGATGAATCTAAAGGGTCATGCCATACACCCGAACAAAGAAACCATGCAAGTGTCTATTTTCTAAAAAAAAAAAAAACAAACCCTTTCCAAAAATAAATTCATAAAAAATACACATTTTACTATGAGTAGGTAAACCCATCCATATGTAACAGTGACTTGCTAAAAATAAAATGTTTTAAAAATAGTTTTTGTGATGACGCTTTTCAAACAAGGTTTGGGCTACCACTAACATTTCCAACAATGATATAAAAGCCTTTTAAAAATAAAGAGCCCAAAGAAAACCTTCTTCCAAAATAAAACATCATTCACATTTTCAAAAAAATTTAAATAAAAATGGTTGCTTTGACTAGTGGCAAAAGCATGGTACCATAGACGATCACACTAGGGGCAAACTAGATATGGCCCAACATGTTCATTTTTAAACTATGATTGTTGTACTACAATAAGAATGAACGAGATTTTGGCGCACACCATTTTCATTAGCCTTCTCTCATTTTCCATCTACTCAACTTCCTTTCTTTTCTTACTTCTTAGGGATTAGAATTCCTAAGACTCTTGTCATATGCGATGACATTCACTCATGGTTTACCTAAACAATGTAATACTTTGGACATGCATGACAATGAGCTTCTAAGTATCCTACTTTTCCAAGAAAAAAATTATAAAAAAAAAAAAGCTTCACAAAAAGCCCATTGAAAGGACATGTACCAATTACAAAGACAATCATACAAGCAAAATTGTCCCAATGATGCAAGACATTTTTGTCATCCCTAATATCATGAAGATTTCCCTAGTTACCCTTTTTGAGTCAGGAGTGAGTTTTTTTTTACATTAAAAAAAAGGGGTTTCACCGGGGACGGGTAACCTTTCGACATTTTTATGCTAGAATTTCAAATGACAAGAGAAGTGCAATTTTTCTTCATTTATCCCATGTACAGTGTTTCACCATTGTTAAACCCTTTGAGCTAATCAAAGCTCCTTTTCAAAAACACCAACAAAAATTAATCATTTGTAATAACGAGGATTTATATACAAAAGTAGCTCATGTGCTCTTCCAAAAGAAACAAAGATTAGCTTTTGCCTAGACCGTTACATGGATGGACAAAGCAAACAAAAAGAGACAAAGATTAGTCTTCGTCTAGACCGTTACACGGATAGGCGGTTCAGACAAAAGAAATACGGAGATTTCCAAAGGCAATACAAAATTGAGTGAAATTGTCGAAGAGGAAACCTCTCAAAAATCAAAGTTTCAAAGCAAAGTCATGAGCTACATTATTTTTCAAAAAATAATCCTCGTTATAATCCAACATATGTTTGGGCATACTTATCATTTTCTTTCAAAACCCATCAAATTTACCCATCAAGCCACATTACAACTCTAAAAGATTTTCTCTTGTCAAATGAACTCTAGTATAAACTTTATTGAAAATAGGAAAAGAAGGACAAGTCGAAGCAGAAGTAGGGAAGGGTACAATACTTTTGAGCCTACACTCTTATCTTTTTAAATGAATTTTATCACCTTCAGCCATATTACAAACCTACAAAGTCTTTGTTAAGGTACAATAAGCTTGAGCTATAAGCTAGGCAAAACTCAATGATATCTAAAGTCTTTGTTGGGCCATATTCTTTCAAGCTTTTCAAGCATTCCACTAGGAAAATCACCCACTATTTTTTACTCACCCAATTCAGGGGCAACCTCACATTTCTCTAACACTACCATTATCCACTCATTACAACCATACATACTTATGAAGCTCATCATGCATATACTTGGTAGTGCACCATGTTTAGTTAAAACAAAATTCATCACCAAAACATTTTCCATATCTCATACAAAAAAGAAAAGTACAAAAATCATCATTTACTAGTTTTTAGAGATTTGTTCATACAATGAATCTTTTCCTGCTTGCACATGCACACATTATGCGCTTAAATGCTTTTCATCTTTTCCAAGTAGAAAGATTATCATTAATTCAACAATCAAGTTTTGTGAAAAATCAATTTTTAAACTAGAAAACCATCTTGGGACTCATTCGATCCCAGCTATCCTAATATAGACTGTGGTGAGAGGCCGCACCTCCCGGCATAATCAAAGACGAAGCCAATATCAATAATAGTCAAGTAACTATGTCATGCAATTCAGGTTAAGTTCTCGAATGGATTCTTCCAAATCCTTCCCCTTTTGAAAGCCTCTAATCAACCCAAATATTGACATGTTATTTGGTCTTCTTTTCACGTGTTTATAACGATAATTTATTGCAAATAGACCAATTAATATATTAAGGGCTGCACCAAGGTAAGGCATAATAAAGTGGATAAAATATATTATTTAGCGTTCATTTATTGTATTTTATAAATAGGTGCTACTTAATTGGGTTTTAAGTGTTTCAGATATCCAAACAGGGTTTAACCAAAGGGAATCATCAAAAAATCAACGAGAAAATAATAAAAAGCGCAAGTTTCTCTTGTGCCATCACCTGTGCTGCCGGCACAAGTGATGGCACAAGCCTCTGAGTCAGCATGACGTCAGCAGATAAGCTTCAGCGGAAAAATAGAATGAGTCGTTGGTTGTGCCGCCAGGAATTCCCACGACACACGCAAGGAAGAGGTCAAAGATACATTTTGGATGGTCAGGATTCAAGATATCGCAATGCCGTTAGGATATCGCAGATATTTCGCTGTGCAATCATGTTGTGCTGCCGGCACAAGTGACGTCACAAGCCCAAATTTGTTCCTAAACTTGAGGACCAAGTCTATTTTCATGCTTATAAATAGAGCTCGTCATTCGACACTCAACGGACCTCAACAAACCTCAATTGGAGGCAAATTAGAGTAGATTTAGAGAGGCAGCAACCATCAATAGGTCTCCATATGGGATCTAATCAAGGTTTTGGTTATTTCCCTATGATGAAAGCCTAAACATCCTCTATCCTAGAGGAGAATCTTGTTGGGAAATTATAGAGCGAGCGCAGCGGAAGAAAACGTAAAATTAAAATTTTTAAATGCATAGCCTATAATTTCCTTCCAGGATCCACTATCTATGTTTATACTAGTAAGGGAAGATGTATACCTAAATTTCAATCGGTGGCTTTGAAACCTGCGAGTCCGAGAAATCCACAGCAACGCGTGTCCTTCATCTGCCGGCGATCCACACGAACAGTTTGGCAGACACCTAGGTGCTAGCCTCCAATCTCTTCTTCCCAAGAGATCACGGGAACCAAATCTACGAATCTTGAATCTTCAAGAACCGTTCTTGAAGACTCAAGAAGGTGGCTCACAAACAAACCTCACACACAACTCAAAAACCCTAATCCAATTAGGGTTAGGTCGACTTTCTCTCTCTCTAGGGAGAAGTCGATTTTAGTCTAACTAAAAATGGGGTTAGTCGACTTGTGTGGGGTATGTGTGTGTATTTATAGAGTCTCATTAGGGAATCACATTCCCTAACTCATAAAATTAAGGAAATTATTTTAATCAAGAAATAGGGGTTCCTAAAATCTTGAATTATGATATTACACTAATATTATAATTTAAAACTAAAAGGCAATTTAAATTTAAATTTCAAGATCAAATCTTGAAACTAAATCTTGAATGCCCAATCCCCATTGGTCAAGAGGATTTGAATTCCTAATTAAAATATTACATTAATATCTTAATTTGAAATTCAAAATGCAATCTTGAAAACCAAAATGCAAGATCAAATCTTGCCCCTTGGATCAAGCCATGCGCAATCCCCTCCATGTTTATCTAGGAATTAATAATTAAAATAACAACCCTAACTCTTAGGAAGTTATAACTGTTGGAGATTGTGCCCTAGGGCCAATCATTTTATAAATATATTTTGAATATATTAATTAATTTATGGAGATAAATTAATGGTTATCATATTATTAGCGTGTTTACTATGATAACAATCCTTGATTAATTATATGATAATTAATCTAAAACTATCCCTGGTCGATCATTCACGTGGGAACATAAATGAGCCAAGACCAGCATGACCTCGGTGTATGGAGATACATGCACTAGATGCTTCTCGAGAGTCATGGTGCAATTTTGTAAGGGTTACAAATTGCTGGACCGACCCGGAGAGTCCTGCATGGGTTTAGTCATAAGCGAG
>QANZ01053576.1:9940-24926 GCA_003254925.1 Chamaecrista fasciculata | reverse complement strand
TTGAATCTTGAATTCAAATTCCCTAACAATATTGAATTAAAATATTACCCTAATATCTTTAATTCAAACTTGAATCTTGAAATCAAAATCAAATCTTGAATTCAAATTCAAATCTTGATTTAAATTAACAAAACAATTTTATTAATTAAATCAAGAAGAGGCGCCACCCTCTATCTTTCTTGTTATCCAATATTAAAGAATTTAATAAATCAATAATCCCCTAAATTTTAGGAGGCTTATCCAATTCATTATTCCCTAATATTTTAAACAGGAATTTAATTGTAAATAGATTAATCAAATTAACTATTTAACAATTAATATATTTAAACTTGTCTAACAAATTTAAATATCATAAACGTATATATTATTTAAGACAAGACTTCATGTCCTAAGACATGCAATTATGTCTTAAATTGTGTCACTAAAGTGACTGACGAATTAACCCTAATTCGTGTCCCAATATGGTATCTTGATCCTGCTCCTGTGAGACCCAGCATACCTCACGTGAAGTTGGCAGCAAGCCATCTCTATGACTCACAAGTCGAGAGCGGACTCTAGCAAGCCATCACGACTACCTAAAACACGTGAGTTATCGCTTTAACGCCAAACGACATAACCTTAGTACTACCTTGTCTTAATCCCGATTGTCACACGATATTTTGGTCATGGATAAGGCACGGGAAAGTCATCCTTAATCCAAACCATAACTTTCTCGATTCCTTGAGTTAGTACCATTTCCCTGTGTGGCCACACATTCCTTGGACAGACTCATCGAGGGCGCCAGTTAAATATCTCCCACCTTAATGAGGGACAAAATTCCTTCTTGGTCAACCACATTCCTCAGCACGGTAAACAACCAAACCCGTACCTAGCCTGTATGGCTACCCTGTTACGGGCAACGTTGGACTAGGCCAAAGTTCGACATCTACAACACCGGAATAGTCAAGACCTCAGGTCTAAGGGCATCGTGACAGGTGTACGGGAGAGGCTAGCTCATGACTAAAACCCATGCAGGACTCTCCGGGTCGGTCCAGCAACTTGTAACCCCTTACATAATTGCACCATGACTCTCGTAAAGCATCATATGAATGTATCTCCATAAACCGAAGTCATGCTGGTCTTAGTTCATTCACATTCCCACATGAATAATCGACCAGGGACAATTTTAGAATAATTATCTCATAATTAATCAGGGTTTGTTAATACAGTAAACATGCTAATAATATGATAACGACATAATTTATCATCCATAAATTAATCAAAACATATACTCATATATATAAAATGATTGCCCTAGGGCACAATCTCCATCAAATCTGAAGGAAGCCGAAGTTCACCGTTCTTCATAAGTCAAGGGAGTTGTTGTTTAATTATGTTTCTTCTTTTCATCTAGTTGTAGAGTCAGATACTGATATTGCATTTATGAATGTTCTCAATTTCTTCATGAGTATGTGTTGAATTGTTGATACATCAGAAAGTATAGTTCTTAGGATTGTTCTTTAATTTCTATTTGTTCATTGGTTTGATCTGTAGAGATTGCTTTGAAAGATTAATGACAAATTCTCATATTCCCAATTTTGGTTGAGTTAGCTATCCTAATTCTATTTCTTTCGCCATTGCTTTAATTGCTCGTATATTTAAAGATGCAATAACATTTCCTATAACTAGGGTGGATTGCACTTCACTTATATGATTAGTATTTATGATATTAAATACATCATTGGATGTGGTTATATAATGCAAATCATTTATCTCCTCTTTATCATTGGTTATGACTATTTGAAGATAGTAATTAGGTAGTTCATAACTTTATTAGTTGCATCTGTTGGTATCCCGTAGGATTATCTCTTTTATGATTAAAAAAGTTTTCTCTTTAAACATGTGGTTACATGGTTGGTTTACAAAAGAGTGTTCTATCTATATTTCTATTTTTGTCATTGTTCTTAGAATATTATATTCGAGGTTTCAGGTTAATATTTTTGAATAGGGTTTGTTACATAATTAAAGTGGCACTTCAATTCCATATCTTTATGAACTGGGATGGTGGAGTTCATTATTGTGCTCTAGGATATCTTTGACTTATCGTTTCCGTGTCTTTTATATTACTCAAATACCTATCTTAATAGCCCCACCTAAGTTCATAGATACTCGTACAATTAATAGTTATCTTTAACTACGAAGTTCCGCGAGATATTCGACCTTGGGTTAACATCTATACTATATTTTAATATATAGTAATACTTGCGAGGCTCGAATATTATTAATTTGATTCGTTTGGCACTGATGAGGACACCCGTCGTAAGGTGTCAAACGAATCAAATTAATAATACTTGAGCCTCGCAAGTATTACTATATTTATTAGAATATAGTATAGATGCTAACCCAAGGTCGAATCTCTTGCAGAACTTCATGGTTAAAGATAACTATTATTTATATGAATATCTATAAACTTAGGTGAGGCTATAAAAATAAGTATAAGAACAATTATAACTGAGAACAATGGTGAAAGATATAAGATTAGGATAGATCACTCAACCAAGACTGGGGGATATGAGCATTTGTCAAGGCTTTTCAAGGAAATCTCTATTATTGCCGTATCGGAACAATAAACAAATATAAGCAATAAAGAACAATCCTAATTATACTTTCTAAGATAGATAGAACACTCTTTAGTAAACCAACCATGCAAATAACATGTTTAAAGAGCAACCTTTATTAATCGTAAAAGAGATAGACTCCAGGAATACCAACAATTATCCCTAATAAAGTACTGATCTATCAATCATGATAATTGTATCTTAAAATAAATACCTAAATCTATGAACAATTAGCGAACATAATTAAACAATAACTCCCTGGACTATGAAAAACTCCGGCTTCCTTCAGATTCTCCTCTAGGATAAAGAACGTTTAGGCTCTCATCATGGAGACCTATTGATAGCTACTCTCTACTCTATTTATTCTGCCTCCAGTTGAAGTGCTGGGGCGTTTCTGAGTGAATTGAGATGTGGAATGACGAGCTCTATTTATAGGCGTGAGAATATACTTGGGGCGCAAGTTAAGGAACAAACTTGGACTTAGGCAGCGGGATGTGCCGGCGGCCCATATGTCGGCGCAGAATATATTCGCCGAATACTCCGCTAATATCTTGTTATCTTGAATCCTGATCGTCCAAATCATATCTTTTAACCATTAACTTCCGTGTGTCGTGGGAATTCCTATTTAGGCCGGCGGCCCACGCAACGACTCATCCTACTTTTACGCTGAAGGTTACTTGCTGACGTCATACTCTTCTCAAAGTCTTGTGTCGCGAGAAGTCCTATTTTGAGCCGGTAGCCCACATAGCAACACAAGAGTGTCTTGTGCTTTTTGATATCTTCTCGTTGATACTAGATGATTCCCTTTGGTTAGACCCTGTTTGGATATTTGAAACACTGAAAAACCCATTAAATAGCACTTATTTATAAAATACAATGGCTTAAGTGCACTTTTGGTTCCCTAACTTTCGCAAAGGTCTCAATTCGGTCCCCTAACTTTTTTTGTCGCAATTTTGGTCCCCTAACTTTCGCAAAAGTCTCAATTTGGTCCCCTAACTTTTTTTGTTGCAATTTTGGTCCCCTAACTTTCGCAAAAGTCTCAATTTCGGTCCCATAACTTGGGGCCAATTGTGAGATGTTTTCAAAAGTTAGGGGATCAAAATTGCAACAAAAAAGTTAGGGGACCAAATTGAGACGTTTTCAAAAGTTAGGGGACCAAAATTGCAACAAAAAAAAGTTAAGGGATCAAATTGAGACCTTTGCGAAAGTTAGGGGACTAAAAGTGCACTTAAGCCAAATACAATAAATAAACGTTAAATAATCTATTTTATCCACTTTATTACGCCATACCTTGGTGCAGCCCTTAGCATATTAATTGGTCTAATTATAATATATTATTATAAACACATGAAAAGAAGGTCAAATAACTTGTTCATATTTGAGCTAATCAGGCACCTTACGACAGGTGCCTGCAAGCAAATTTGGCGTCGTAGCTGGGGAACTTCTATTAAGGGTAACGGTTATTATTTATGTGAATTCTTTGAATTCAGCTGGTTCTGCATTCATATAGTTGCATATTAGAACTGTATTAGATCTAGGATCATAGTAGGATTGCATTTGCATCTTGTTATTTTTTTTTATTATTTTCGTTTTTATATTTATATATATAAAAAAATCAAAAATTTTAATATCTTTTGAAATTTAAACCTTGATTCTAGTAAGATTCACTTTCAATTTGATAGTTGAATTGATTCGGTGGATTATCTTTTTAAATAGATTTTTGATTGGATCTTTTGGATTAAGATTTTTAAATTTAAAGTATTTTCTAATTTTTGAGAATAAAATAAAAAAAAACTTTTGAAATTTTAAATCTTGATTCTTTCAAGATTCTTTTAATTTGATTTTTTATTTGATTTTTCTATTTGATTTCAAGATAGGATAATCATTTCAATTTGATTCTTGATTGAATCTTCAAGAATAGATTTATTTTTATTTAAATATTTTCGAAAATAAATTTTAAAAGATTTCAAAAATAAAAATTATATCTTCAAAAATTTTAAAAATTTAAAATTAAGTTTTATCTGCGGAAAGATTCTTGACTAGATTCTTGAATATTTTTAGGTTAAAAATTTATTTTTAAAATTATTTATTGGATTTTCGAACATTTTAAGTAAAATAATAAAAAAAATTATAAATAAAATAATAATCATTTTCATAATTATTACTTTCCCAAGTTGTTTGTTTTTCAAATTCTTTTCTTTTTAGGTGGTTGAGAAATATTTTGTTTAGATGTCTAGAAAACATTTTTCTCCTAGTCAATATTATGGTGATAATGATTCTTCTTATAATTATAACCCTTCTAATTATCATGATCCGTCTAGTTATAATTATAATTCTTCTTATAATGATTATGATTTCTAACTATAATTCTTCCAGTCAATATTGCTCCCCTAGGTTCAATGGCTACGCAAACCAATATCAGGACACCTATAAATTTAGCCAGGATTATCAATACTCAACTCCAAGAACAGAGGGTTCAAACGCAGAATTTTTAAGAACTTGGTGAAGTTACGGAAAGAATACCTGGCTAAAAGAAGACAAGCAGTGAAGCCATTTATAGAACAAGTCAAAGCCCGTGAAGAATTTCAAGCTCGAAAGCACCAACTTGATGCTTTGACAACACAACGTGGCAACGACTATGTTTCTCGACCTACCTCAAGATCTGATAGGTCAAGTGGTCATACAAACCAATACAAAGAAACTCGAGTGATCCAAGCGATTAATCAAAAGGAAAACTCTCTTCGAAAGGCACTCGAGGAAATGGAAGAGTGGCTTAGCAAACAAAAGTATGACCAAATGATTCAAGAAAGAAATAGCGCCTCTCAGCGGTTACTCAATACCCTTGATAACTTAATCCAAAAAAGGGAGGATGCTATCCTACGATCAAGAACGATTGAGTATCGTGAAAGTGACCAAGGTCAAAACACCAATAGCCATCAACAAGATGATCACCAAGTCAAGGAGAGCAAACCATCATGCGAGAAAGATAGCGATAACGAGGGTAACACTATTTCTAATGATAATATTCCTTATGTTACCTGTTCTTCTTTCTTTTGTGATAATGTAGGTCAACAATATAATGAGGAGAATCATGTGATGCAAGACAAGACTAAAACTCACACATCTAATATTCTTGCACGCGATGACTCTCTTACCTCCTCACCTGACCTCCTAACTCACTCTGACTTGGAAGTGATCAAATCTCGGTGCGAAGAAAGTATTGATTTGGAGGTTGAGATAAAAACGCCAATGCTCTGTTCCACTACAAATGAGGAATTGGAGCTAGTCGAGGAAGATAGCGAAGATGAGGATTGGGATGAAGCGCAACAACCCGATACTATTGGATCTAGTGATAATTGCGTCAGTTATTCTGACTTAATGGATTACCTCGATCACAAACATGACCACGGCCACGAAACCATATTTCGTCACTATAGTCATGATGAAGTACTAGATGCATACAACGAGATTAGGAGTAAACGAAAAGGCATGGTGTTGGAGCAAGAAGATGAAAACTTACATGGAAATGAAGAATTAGCCAAGGAAAGTTTCAAAGATGGAGGTAGCACGGCTTTGACTGATCATTCTATTTCTGTTACCCCTCTTCCCTTTTCTTGTGATGAAACAAGTAAGCAATGTAGTCGGGAAGATAGAATTAAATTGGAAGACTTCAATCTTCATGACTATGATGAATCTCTCCTCTCTACCCAATTACCTGACTTAGATAGCCCTTGCGAATGCAATGGTGGGCCCTGTAAATATTGTAAAGAAATCGATGATTGGCTTACCATGGATCAAAACACCTTGGAAGCAACTGAAGTTTCCAAGGATGAGGTGCTAGAAGAAGAAGAAGAATTAGAAGAAGAATCCGAGAACCCACCTTCGCAAGGAATTTGCGAACAACTTGAAATAGAGAAGTCTCCTCTCGCTCATATTGATTTTATTATTCCTTCTAACCCTATTTTCACATCACCTTCTATTTATGATTATATTTCTTTATGTGGTATAGGTGCGAAGGAAACTATTAAAGAGGAGCACGCTGACCAGAGGGAAGGGAACCTCACACGTTCCCTCGAGCGTCGACGCCTCCTGCTCCTCTGGATTTTCAAAGAGAATTTGAAGCCGGATTAAGCTTTAAGTTGTTTCTTCTTCCCACTTATCTCTTATTCATTATTTTAAATTTTATTTGCGAGATAAGTGTGGGGGAGGAAACAAATCCAGTAGGTTAGCTATTTTATTGTTTTCAGTGTTTTATTTTATTTGTTTTTATTTCGTTTTTGGGTTGACCAAAGTGATTTGGTCAGTTTGGATCAGCCCAAGTCAGTTATTCTATCTTATTGTTTTTGGTTTTTAATTTCCAGTCTTTTTTTTGGTTTTTGAGACATACTCCCTTATCATTTTCATATGAACTCTTAAGAATTAGAATCAGTGCTCTTGGTTTTCACTTTCCCTTTACTTTTAATTCATTGTTCTCTTACATTGAGGACAATGTGAAAGTTCTAAGTGTGTGGGATTGACTACTTGTGCAAAAATTATATTTTCTTCCGGTTTAGAAAAGGGAATTTCTATCCTTTTCTTAATAGCCCTTTTTCAAATTAATTTATTTTTGCTTTGTTTATTATTTCTCTCTTTTATTTTATTCATTGTTCTTGTGCATTGAGGACAATGTAAGCTTTAAGTGTGGGGGAGTGGTAAACTTTGCAAGTTTATCTTTGTGGGCTATTTAATAATTTAATTTCTCTTTAATAATATAAGTAATTTTTCCGATTTTAAATTTCCTCTTTTCATTCCCTTTTTTTATTATTATTGCCCTTAAACATTGTGGACAATTTGTTCTTCTAACTGTGGTCTCCTATTTAAGTGTGGGAGAGAAGAGTAAGTTAGAGTAACTTACATTTTGGTTTACCCGAAAAATTATTTATCTTGGTGTTTGATTTAAATTTTCTACACTCCTATTTTTCAGTTTTTGATTAGAATTCGAATTAGTTGAATTTTTAATATGTTTTAAAGTCTTGAGTGAACAATTTCATATTCGTGATAAGAGTTTAGTCTTAGTTGTTTTCTATAGCCTTAGAATAATCTAAGTAATTTTCTAAGTTTAGTAGTGTTGTTTAATTTTTATAGACCAATTTGAGAGATACCCAGCCTAGTTGGAAGATTAAATCCTGTAAATATATATATATATCTTTTAGAGAGAAATTCAGTCTCCTAGTATTGTTTTCTCTAGAACTTGTTTTAATTCTTAGTTAAAGCTTATTAGATTTAATGACTTTTAATATGATAGAGGCATTTGTTTCTCAACCCTTTAGCCCAAACACAAGCCAGTTACTATATCTATCCCTTTAGCCCCGTTGAGCCTAAACACTGTAAGGTGTGAACTTTTAAATTCCTACAAGAAGATGGACTTTTTGATTCAACTCTCAATGGTGAATTTAACTAGCAATATTATAAAAAAAAAAGAGAAAGATTTCAACACAAGAAAAAAATGAATATAAATATAAAAGTCGAGCAAAAATATCAAAAGTATCTTGAAGAAAGATCAAAGAATTAAAGTATTATCACAAGAGCTTCGCAAGAGAAAAAGACTGGCTAGTCAACAAAAAAGAGAGTCCTGTGCCATATGACTCAAAACTGAGCCTTACACAAAACTAGCTACTTTCTTTGGGTGGATAAGAGGAGTTGAATTGTTAAGAAAAACTTCAAAAAGAATTTTTTAGTAAAAACCGTTTTCCTTTCTTTTCCCTCTTTATTTATTTCTATAAATATTAGCCTTTATTCTGACATTACAACCCAAGTAAAGACCTCTTGATTAAAAATCATTATTTCGCTTAAAGTGGAGACTTTGAGAATTTTTACAAGCTTATGGTAGGAAACTTAGTCTAAGGAATGACTTGAGAGAAAATACCCAATTAGTGAGGAGAGTGATACACTTTTGGGATTGGTCTTATAGAAATTAGATCGCACTACTTTACAGAGTTACTTGCTTGGTGAATTCTCTAGCTCTAGGTTATGACTATGTGCTAGCCTTGAATCATGAACTTGGGAAAGTTCCTTGATTCTTTGGCATATTCTCTTTTCTTCTACTTCGTACCTTTGCTTAAGAGTGCAAAGTCTTAAGTGTGGGGGATTTGATCAGCCCAAATATTGACATGTTATTTGGTCTTGTTTTCACATGTTTATAACGATAATTTATTGCAAATAGACCAATTAATATATTAAGGGCTGCACCAAGGTAAGGCATAATAAAGTGGATAAAATATATTATTTAGCGTTTATTTATTGTATTTTATAAATAGGTGCTACTTAATGGGATTTTTAGTGTTTCAGATATCCAAACAGGGTCTAACCAAAGGGAATCTCTTGTGCCGTCACCGTGCCGCCGACACAAGTGATGGCACAAGCCTCTGAGTCAGCAAGACGTCAGCAGATAAGATTCAATGTAAAAATAGGATGAGCCGTTGGTTGTGCCACCAAGAATTCCCACAACACAAGAAAGGAAGAGGTCAAAGATACATTTTGGACGGCCAGGATTCAAGATATCGCAATGCCGTTAGGATATCGCAGATATTTTGCTGTGCCATCATGTTGTGCCACCGGAACAAGTGACGGCACAAACCCAAATTTGTTCCTAAACTTGCGGACCAAGTCTATTTTCATGCCTATAAATAGAGCTCGTCATTCCACACTCAACGGACCTCAATTTACCTCAACTGGAGGCAGATTAGAGTAGATTTAGAGAGGCAACAACCATCAATAGGTCTCCACATAGGATCTAATCAAGGTTTTGGTTATTTCCCTATGATGATAGCCTAAACATCCTCTATCTTAGAGGAGAATCTGAAGGAAGCCGAAGTTCATTGTACTTCATAAGTCAAGGGAGTTGTTGTTTAATTATGTTTCTTCTTTTCATCAAGTTGTAGAGTCAGACACCGATATTGCATTTATCAATGTTCTCAATTTCTTCATGAGTATGTGTTGAATTGTTGATACATCAGAAAGTATAGTTCTTAGGATTGATCTTTAATTTCTATTTGTTCATAGGTCTGATCTGTAATATAGAGATTGCTTTAAAAGGTTAATGACAAATTCTCATATTCCCATATTTGGTTGAGTTATCTATCCTAATTCTATATCTTTCACCATTGCTTCAATTGCTCGTATATTTAAAGATTCAATAGCATTTCATATAACTAGGGTGGATTGCACTTCACTTATATGATTAGTATTTATGATATTAAATACATCATTGGATGTGGTTATATAATGCAAATCATTTATCTCCTCTTTATCATTGGTTATGACTATTTGAAGATAGTAATTAGGTAGTTCATAACTTTATTAGTTGCATCTGTTGGTATCCCGTAGGATTATCTCTTTTATGATTAATAAAGTTTGCTCTTTAAACATGTGGTTACATGGTTGGTTTACAAAAGAGTGTTCTATCGATATTTCTATTTTTGCCATTGTTCTTAGTCTATTATATTCGAGGTTTTGGGTTAATACCTTTGAATAAGGTTTGTTACATAATTGAAGTGGCACTTAAATTCCATATCTTTATGAACAGGGATGGTGGAATTCATGATTGTTGATGAGCCCAAATATTGACATGTTATTTGGTCTTCTTTTCACGTGTTTAAAATGATAATATATTATAATTAGACCAATCAATATATTAAGGGCTGCACCAAGGTTTGGCATAATAAAGAGGATAAAATAGATTATTTAGCGTTTATTTATTGTATTTTATAAATAATGCTATTTAATGGGTTTTTCAGTGTTTCAGATTTCCAAACAGGGTCTAACCAAAGGGAATCATCTAGAATCAACGAGAAGATACTAAAAATCACAAGATTATCTTGTGTCATCATGTGTGCCTCCGACACAAGTGGTGGCACAAGAAGATACGTAGTCTAGGAGAAGATTTGGACGACCGGGATTCAAGATAACGAGATATTAGCGGAATATTTGGCGAATATATTTTGTGCCGTCATATATGCCTCCGGCACAAGTGACGGCACAAGCCCAAATTGTTCCTAAACTTGCGGCCAAGTCTATTTTCATGCCTATAAATAGAGCTCATCATTCCACATCAAAGGCACGCCTCAGAATAGGCAGAAACACCATTTAGAGAGGCAGTAGCCATCAATAGGTCTCCATATGGGATCTAATCAAGGCTTTGGTTATTTCCCTATAATGAGAGTCTAAATATCGTTTATCCTATAGTAGAAATAAAGGAAGCCGGAGTCCATCATTCTTCTTAGATCTAGGTATTTAATTTCAAGATACAATTATATGTTTGGATTGATAGTTCATAACTTTATTAGGGATAATTGTTGGTATTCCTGGAGTCTATCTCTTTTACGATTAATAAAGTTTGCTCTTTAAACATATTATTTGCATGGTTGGTTTAGAAGAGTGTTCTATCTATCTTAGAAAGTATGATTATTAGGATTGTTCTTCATTGTTCATATTTGTTCATTGGTCCGATACTGCAATAATGAAGATTGCCTTGAAGATCAATGACAAATGCTCATATTCCCCAGTATTGGTTGAGTTATCTATCCTAACTCTATATCTTTCGCCATTGTTCTTAGTCTATTATATTCGAAGTTCCGAGTTAATACCTTCGAATATGGTTTGTTGCATAATTAAAGTGACACATCAATTCCGTATCTTTATGAACTAGGATTGTGGAATTCATGATTATTCTCTAGGATATCTTTATCTTATTGCTTGTTCATCTTTTATATTAATTGTTCTTATACCTCTCTTAATAGCCTCACCTAAGTTCATAGATATTCATATAAATAGTAGTTATCTTTAACCACGAAGTTCCACGAGAGATTCGACTTTGGGTTAGCATCTATACTATATATTAATATATAGTAATACTTGCGAGGCTCAAGTATTATTAATTTGATTCGTTTGACACTTTACAACGAGTGCCCGATCAAATTTGGCGTCTTTGTCGGGGAACTTCTATTAAGGATAACAATTATTATTTGTGTGAATTCTTTGAATTCAGGATCTGCTTTCATATAGTTTCATATTAAAAACTGCATTAGATTTAGGATCATAGTTGGATTGCATCTACATTGTGTTTTTTTATTATTTACGTTTTTTTATTAATTATAAAAAAAATTCAAAAATTTTTAAATCTTAAATTTTAAACCTTAATTTTAGCAAGATTCATTTTATATTTGAAATTTNTCTTTTAAAATTTCAAATCTTGATTCTTTCAAGATTCTTTTAATTTGATTTTTGATTTGATTTTTCTATTTGATTTCAAGATAGGATAATCTTTTCAATTTAATTCTTGATTGAATCTTTAGGATTAGATTTATTTTTAAATTTTCAAAAAGAAATATTTCAAAAAAATAAATATTTTCGAAAATTTTAAAAATCTTAAAGAAAAATTCTTGTTGATTTAATTATTCTATATCTTTCACCATTGTTCTTAGTTATATTCGAAGTTTCGATAATATCTTTGAATGTAGTTTGTGACATAATTAAAGTGACACTTCAATCCCATATCTTTATGAACTAGGATGGTAGAATTCATGATTATTCTCTAGGATACCTTTACATTATTGTTCATTCCTTTTATATAATTATTCTCATAATTATCTTTATAGCCTCACCTAAGTTCATAGGCATTCATATAAATAATAGTTGTCTTTAACCACAAAGTTCCGCGAGAGATTCGACCTTGAGTTAGCATCTATACTATATTTTAATAAATATAGTTTATACTTGCGAGGCTCGAGTATAAATTTAATTTGATCCGTTTGGCACTTCACGACAAAGTGCTCAGTCAGTGAGCCCCGTAATTATTGCAAAGATAATGATGACTGGCTGACTATGGATCAAAACACCTTGGAAGCAGTTGAAGTTTCCAAGGACGAGGCGCTTGAAGAAGAAGAAGAATCCATGAATCCACCTCCGATGAGAGTTGAAAAGCAACCTGAAATAGAAAAGCCTCATCTCACTCATTGATTTCATTATTCCTGACCCTATTCCCACATCACCTTCTATTTATGATTATATTTCTTTATGTGGTATAGGTGCGAAGGAAACTATTAAAGAGGAGCACGCTGACCAGAGGGAGGGGAACTTCACACGTTCCCTCGAGCACCGACACCTCCTACCCCTCTGGATTTTCTAAGAGAATTTGAAGCTGGATTAAGCTTTAAGTTGTTTCTTCTTCTAGGATATCTTTATCTTATTGCTTGTTCATCTTTTATATTAATTGTTCTTATACCTCTCTTAATAGCCTCACCTAAGTTCATAGATATTCATATAAATAGTAGTTATCTTTAACCACGAAGTTCCGCGAGAGATTCAACCTTGGGGTTAGCATCTATACTATATATTAATATATAGTAATACTTGCGAGACTAAAGTATTATTAATTTGATTCGTTTGGCACTTTACGACGAGTGCCCAATCAATTGTTCTCTAGGATATCTTTATCTTATCGTTTCCGTGTCTTTTATATTATTACTCAAATACCTATCTTAATAGCCTCACCTAAGTTCATAGATACTCATACAATTAATAGTTATCTTTAACCACGAAGTTCCGTGAGAGATTCGACCTTGGGTTAGCATCTATACTATATTTTAATATATAGTAATACTTGCGAGGCTCGAGTATTATTAATTTGATTCGTTTGGCACCTTACGACGGGTGCCCACATCAGCCTCATTCTGTGTGTACCCTTTAAAAGCCTCATTCTGTGAGCATCATTTGAAAGCCTCATTCTGTGAGCACCCCTCAAAAGCCTCATTCTGTGACCACCCCTCAAAAGCCTCATTCTGTGACCACCCCTTAAAAGCCTCATTCTGTGAGCATCCTTTAACAGATTCATTCTGTGAGCATCCTTTAAAAGCTTCATTTTGTGAGCACTCTTTGAAGCCTCATTCTATGAGCACTATTTAAAAGTCTTCTTCTGCAAGCAACCCCTTCAAAGTCTCATTTGACGAGTACCCTTAGAACCTCGAAAATGAGCACCCAAGTTAAAGTCTTGTTTGACGAGTACCCTCAGAACCTCAAAAATGAGCACCCAATTTAAAGTCTCATTTGACGAGTACCCTCAGAACCTCGAAAATGAGCACCCAAGTTAAAGTCTCATTTGACGAATACCCTCAGAACCTCGAAAATGAGCACCTAAGTTAAAGTCCCGTTTGACGAGTACCCTCAGAACCTCGAAAATGAGCACCCAAGATAAAGTCTTGTTTGATGAGTACCCTCAGAACCTCGAAAATGAGCACCCAAGATAAAGTCTTGTTTGACGAGTACTCTCAGAACCTCGAAAATGAGCACCCTTGTCATCTTCTTCGATGATGGGGCAAGTTAAAGTCTTGTTTGATGAGTACCCTCAGAACCTCAAAAACGAGCATCCACCCATCTTCATGGGAAGATGGGGAAAATTAAAAATACCATTCTACAAGTACTTCTTCAAAACCTAGTTGTTGGCTAGCGCCTCCAAAGTCCAGTCATTGATTGGCTCTTTTAAATCAATTTACACTCCGGCCAAAATGCGTGTTCTTTTTCTTCACTTGCCCTTAAGCCAAGACTTGCGATCTAGTTCTTAGTCTCATTGCATAAAAGACAAGTGAAAAGGGGCAACTGTGAACACCCGATTTTGACCGGGTCTTTTTGTAAATTAATAAAACATTTTGGGCCACTTTTGTAAGTAAATAAACTTTTGGGCTTTACAAATAAATTGAGAATTTTAGGTTCACAAAATCATAAAGTTAAATAAGAAAAATTCCCAAAAGAAAAGGCCTAAAATAAAATAAGATTTGCATTTAGAAATAACAAAAAAGAAAAAGAAAATTAATAAAAATAATAAAAAAATGAAATAAAAAAAATATAAAAAAAGAAAAAGTAAGGAAAATGGTGAAAGTGGCAAAAGTGGGGTTGGAACCCATTCCCTCTTAGTTCCTAAACCTTAACCATTTGAGCCAAAACCCATTTCTTGTAAATGTCCAGTCATTGATTGGCTCTTTTAAATCAATTTTCACTCCGGCTAAAATGCGTGTTCTTTTTCTTAACTTTCCCTTAAGCAAAGACTTGCGAACTAGTTCTTAGTCTCATTGCATAAAAGACAAGTGAAGAGGGGCAACTGTGAAGACCCGATTTTGACCGGGTCTTTTTGTAAATAAATAAAAAATTTTGAGCCACTTTTGTAAGTAAATAAACTTTTGGGCTTTACAAATAAATTGAGAATTTCAGGTTCACAAAATCGTAAAATTAAATAAGAAAAATTCCCAAAAGAAAAGGCTTAAAATAAAATAAGATTTGCATTTAGAAATAACAAAAAATAAAAAGAAAATTAATAAAAAAAAAAACGGAATTAAAAAATATATATAAAAAAAAAAAAA
>QANZ01053572.1:0-17018 GCA_003254925.1 Chamaecrista fasciculata | reverse complement strand
TCTTCTGCCCAAAAACGAAATCCAAATCCAGATCAAAAACGGAGATTATATCACAGCAAAACGAAATCCAAATCCAAATCCAAAACGAAGATTATATCTCAGCAAAACGAAATCCAAATCCAAATTGAGTCAAATTCGTTTTACTCACGGTTTCAAAATCAAAGTGAAATCAGCAAAATCATCATTCGATTTCGTTTAATGAGTGAAAAATCCTCGTTCGATTATATCGTCGACCCAGATCTGCCGTCAACGAACACCCAAATCGCACAAAATCTCCCCTGCTCGCGACCTAGATCTGCCGTCGACGAACACTGCTCGTTGAAAGGATGAATGTATAAACCCAGAAACAAGAAGGAAGAAGAAGAACACCTTGCGCATTTTTTAGTTTTTGTTTGGTGAAATCCATTAAAACCCCCACTTGTTTATTTTTTCTTTTGTTTTGATCCTACTAAACTATAGGGTTTTAGGGTTTAGGATTTTATGGTTTAGAGTTTTAGGGTTTAGGGTTTTCGGGTTTAGGATTTAGGGTTTAGGTTTTAGGGTTTTTAATACTTTTAAGGACTAAATTGGAATGTTTGGAAGAGTTTTGGGACACTTTACAATTTTAGGAATTTAGGGTTTTAAGGTTTAGAGTTTAGGATTTTAGGGTTTAGGGTTTAGAGTTTGGGGTTTAAGTTTTAGGTTTTTTAATACATTTAAGGACTAAATTGGAATGTTTGGAAGGGTTTTGGGATACTTTACAATTTTATTTTTAGGATTTGGGACTAAAATGAATGAAGAAGATGAAAAAGATGAAGAAGAGGATTAAAAAGAAGTTTTAGGGGATTTAGGGGTTTGGGGACCAAATTGCAAGAGAGTAATTTTAATGAGGTGTCAAGTGAAAATGAGTTGGATATTAATTTTGCATACCAACTAAGCATTTAACGGCCACCTAAGCAGATAATGGTGACACGTCATCACTTAACAGCTCCATCACTAACGAACCAGACCTGAGGGACCAAAACGTAAATGGGATTGTACAATTCAGGGACTGAGTTGTAGTTTCTCACAATTGAGGGACCAAATCCTCGACTCAGTAACAATTGAGGGACCAAAAAGTAGGTTTGCTCTTCCTTAAATAGCATCATCTAAGGACATGTTTTTGCATTTAAAATATTTATCAGTTTTTGTAATTTTAAACAAAGAAATTCTGTGCACATGATACGATGATATTTTTGGAAATTATAATCGTATTCAAAAATATCTTTTTGAAATTTTAATCGTATTCAAAATTACTTGAGAAACAATAATAGCAAATAATTTAGGTATTTTAATATATGTATGAATATGTTAAATCATCATTCTCATAACACTAGTTAAATAATAATATTATGCTTTAAAATTAGAAAATGATTTAAGACTAATAGTTATATATACGAGTTCTTATCAATTTTTTAAAAAATATTATTTTAATTTTCTCACGTATCTTAAACAATCTTCTTAAAGTAGTGGTTTAAAACATCGTTTCTATATCTTATATTATATAGCTCAACCCCTTTCTAGTCGTCCATGTTTAAAATTATAGTCTAAAAAATTAAAAAAAAAAAAAATCAACCCACCACTCTCTCTCCCCACTCACTCTTCCCACTTCTTTAAAAAAATGCAAAAAACAATTAAAAATTAAAAAATGTCACTACTCTCTTTCCCCACTTACTCTCCCTATATAAGGTAATTTCAAATTGGTCCTAAATATTTTATTTATTTTAAATGTGTCTTACATAGTTTTATAATTTCTCAAATTGGTCCAAAACTTACTCTTTTATCAATATAAAAAATTAATATAATCTTCAACTTTTAATCAATTCAAACGTTACATGATGCATATTGGCGTGGCCTAAGCCCCTGCTATATATATATATAAACAAGTGGAAATGTCTCGATCACCTTAGTAATGAGGATTGAGGAGTAACATGCGTAGCAGCTTCTGATCCAAGTATTCCCCACCTACTCATTATCATGTTATAGAGGTTAAATGTTCTTTTTGATCCTAAATGTATATTTCGATGTTCATTTTGGTCCTTTATGTTCTAAAAGATTTATATTGATCGTAAATGTTGGCAAAATATTTTATTTTGGTCCCAAAATATTTAAGGTACTCATATTTCTCTTGTTTCAAGTTCGAATTTTATGAGTTCAGAGTTATGCGTTGCTTTCTAAGAGTATTTTCTCTATCTAATTAGGATCGTCAACAAATGAGGTCAAATTGGGTCTTGAAAGTAGACGACTCATTTCACGATTAAACAAGTGAAGTTAGTCATATCTCTCTCATTTCAAGTCTAAATGTGACAATTTTGGCATTACGGGTTACTCTTAACGAGTATTTTTCCTCCAGTTATGATTGTCAACAAATTAGGTCAAATCAAACTCGAAAATGGGTTCAGAACTAGTTTTTCATAATTTTTTAGGACCAAAATGAGCCTTTGACCTTATATATAATACATATATATATACACACATTTTTTTTTATAAATTACATATTCTATAAATTTTACAAATTAAACAATATCAAATTAATGAAATATGAATGAATCTTACATATTAAGTATTATTATTTGATATTAAAATATTAGTAAAATTGGTGTAGAATTATTTTTTCTTCTAACAATCAATTTTGTTTTTTTAAAAAATATATTTTAAAATAAAAATAATATAAAGTAACAACATAGTTTTAAATTGACCTATTTTAACTTTTTAAGGTCCGCCAACTTAATGAGCAATAGGTGCCAACTCATGAACTTTAGCCTGTAAACATGTAACTTGTGTATTGTCTTTTATGTCTATTTCATTAACAAAATCTTGAAAGTAAATAAAATAGCTACTCAATCAACTCTTATTAAAAAGAGGTTAGTTTAAATGATAAATAATTTAATATCTTTGTTTGAAGAGACTCTCACTATAACTAAATGCGCGATGTGTGTCAAATGAAATTAGTTGAAATAATTAAGGTTTCGAATATTGAGTGAGAAAAAAAAAAGTAACTCTTAAATTATTAAGCTATTTTCTCATGTATATAATATTTATTAATTAATTACATAACTTGGTCTCAATCTTTCTATTTTAAGGAGTGACCATCCATTCAATATTCCCGAAAGAAGAAGGAAAGGGAGTTGTTAAGCCGTTTGGTAGCAAAGAACATTAGTTAGTTAATTTAGCCCAAAATGGAATGGTAAGAGGAAATGAAAGATTTTTCCTTTTAAGGAAGGTCGTTGATGGTTAGAAGTTAGCCCAAAGAGGAAAGGATCCTACATTGGATTTTTAGGATAATTATTGGTGGGAGATGCTAGGATTTTGGGGTCACTATCTTATCTATCTCTGCCCAATCAGCTTTTGTTTCACTTAAAAATCACATGATAAAAAAAAATGCAAAAACGAAAGGTCCGTATTTGTTTGTCGCTTAGCTTTCACATTGTTTGGGTGAGATTGATGGTTTTGGTTTTAGTTGGTTTAAATAATTGATCACTCAGTCATAACTGACAATGCTTTTCTCTCTCCTCTGTCTCCATTAAGGTTTCTCTCTCCTCCCCACTCTGCAACTTGCTTTCTCTCCACTTTTCTATTCCTCATATTATAATATTTTTTTTCTTCCTCTTCCACCGTTGAGTAAAATAATAATTAAATTTAAAAATTATTGAATTGAAAATTTGATTTTTGAGAGATGAAGGCAAAAGTATTCTTAGTATTTTCAAAATATGAGGATAGTTTTAATTATATCTTAAAGTTTTCTTCGAATTAATTATACTTTTAATATTTCATATTTGAGTCAATATATTGTATTATCAATGTTATATATTTGAGTCAATTGTACTCTAAATTAAGATTATAATTGATACACAAAATAGATTGGAGATATAATTGATCTAAAAAACTCTAGGAGTATAAATGAAACTAACTTCATAATTTGAAAGTATTAAGAATACTTTTGTCAAAGATTAAAAATATACTGTTTAGATCTTAAAAGAATAAAATAGTATACTCTTTAATTTAGTTTCTAAAAAATTAAAATGATATGTTTATATATATATATATATGAAATGATATGCTATTTAATTCAAAGATTAAACTATGTATCTTACTCTTTTAAGGATTAAGTTGTCAACTTAATAATTTTTCAAAGACTTAATTATTAGCTTATTCTTTTTTTTTTTTAATAATTACAGGATATTTTTCAAACTTGTTTTATATTGTAAGAATTAATTCTTGTTTGAGTTAGAAAGTTTCATAATAATAATAATAATAATAATAATAATAATAATAATAATAATAATAATAAAAAACTCTTCTAATCTGATTGTGTCAAGTAAGATTTGAATTCAAAGTTTTACATATATGGATTGAAGAAAATTTTCAAACAATAATAATTGTTTAATCTTTAGATGATTGTTTAGCACTTAAAAGGATAAGCTTACTAACAACTTGGGTTTTGAAATATTATTCTAATTCCATCTCTTTATTTAATTTTCAAGTAAAATACAAAAACAAAATTGTTGTTAAGCCTAAATATAGATTTGTATCCTCGTAATTCAAATATTTACTTTTCAATGTATTTCACTCTTTTATAGATGTAAACCGTGAGGCTTTATATAAATATATATAAAACCGTGAGGCTTTATATATATATATATATATATATTAATTCAAACTCAGTTATCATTTATGATTCATTAAAGTTTAAACTAACACTCAACTATATTTCAGACTATGAAAGTAGGTATTTCCTATGAGCATTTGCTTGCAAAACAAGCTTGTTTTGGCACTTTTATTATTATAATATAATCATTGTGGTAATCATTTGACCTTTTAAGAAATTTCCCAAATGGATTTTTTTTTTCGAAAAATATATCAGCTGAACAAGTATACGATTTTTCACTTGCTAATTGTGAAACTATCAAGTCTCTATTGAAAAAGAAAAATTTTTGAGAAACTTATATTTTAAAATATGTAATTCTTTAATTGCAAGTTCAAATGCACTTTGCCATTATATAAAAAACTTTATGAACTATGAGAAGTAGTGATGAAATTTTTTAAGAATTATATAAAGTAACATTTTTTTGAATTTTTAATTTTGCAAAAAAGATAAAGGACGTTATTTCATAGATATTTTTTATTAAATAAGTTCATATATTCTTTTAAAAATTAGTATCATTTAGTATAAGAGTAGATCATTGTAAAATTCAATTAATGTCAAATGTAATAATAATAATAATAAGAGTGGACGTACAATTTTATTACTAAAACCTACATTAACAATTCAATTTCTATAATTTTGAGAAATTCTTAAAATTCTTTTAAAAAATGTAAATTAATTTTTGTTGGGCAATTGAGTGTTACTCTAGATATTTAGAGTTGATAACAATGACTAATCTTTTCACCAGCTTGCAGACACCTCGATAGGGTGGAACAATTTACCCAAAAATTTAAAGTTAATTACTCCATACTCAAAATCATGAATCCTACCCATACCCCTAACATTAGATTAAAAAATAAATAAATCTTTACCATTTGACTACATTCCAAGTTTGAAGATTAAACTTTCAAATTTCAATTTTTAACTCATATTTTTAAAACCAATTTGTATAAATACTTTAATAAAAAAACAAAACAAAGAAAAAACAAAAATTGAAGGCTGTGTGGTGGTAGGGTCAACGTTGTCCGGCTCAACTACTACATTATCATCATTATCATCTTCTTCTTCATTCATCATTCATTCATTTCCATCTCCATTATTGGCTCTTCTCTATACTCTTATATCAGACACGTGTGTCCCAGCATATCACTAAACCAAAAGCCTCTCATATACACCATAAATGTGTGTAACCTACTTCATATTTTAATTTATTAAATATTTCAAGCAATTATTAATATTAGCTACCTTGATTGTCAATATCTGGAGGCTGGACTATAGTTCATATATATTAATATTTTTTTTAAAAATATCTATTCATTTTAAATTATTATTTGATTTAATATAAGACTTTGTAAGATATGGAAGGGTCCAATGAGATACTCTCTAATATAAATTATTCAAGATATATATATATATATAATGTTTTTTATCAATGGTGTATTTTAGGAGGATGAATGTTTTATAATTAAGGATCCTGTATTTTTTTTTTTGTATTTAAGTAATTTTAGACATGTAAAAGTTGAAATACACATTTTCATTTAACATTAGGAGAAAATGTGGCAGTTTTGTGATCGCTTGAGCTAGGACTAACCGAGCCCATGTGCACTCTTATATTGGAGTTTAAAAATAATATTGCTTTTTAATTTAATAATAAATTAAGAGTAAACTAACAATTTGGTCATTGAAAGATTATCGAGTTGATAATTCAATATCTAAAACATTAATATTTATAGTTTAGTCACTAAAAGATCAGAATAATACACTAATTAGTCTTTTCTATGGACTAAATAATATCATTTTAATTTTTTAGGGACTAAAAAATATACAATTTTGCTCTTCCAGAGATTAAATGTGTATTTTAATCTTTCAGGGACCGAGTTATCAATTCAGCAATCTTTTAAAGAGATTATTAGTTTACTTATAAATTAATAAAACTTATGTACTTATAATATATATTCTTGTAAAATGCTCAATCTATATCTTATCGTACCCAATTGTCCAATTAAACTATTACTCGTTAATTTAGTTTTAAAAATTATTTAATAGCTTAGTTAAGAATTGATTTTGAAATGATGTGAACAATTTAGTTAGAATAATTATTCAAATAAAACTGCTCTAACCGTGCAAAAGTTTAAACATTTTTATCTTGAAACTTCTATATAAACAAATAACTTTATCACATATGGATTCAGATTCTTTGTATTTTTTTTTTGTATATTTTAAAAAGATAAAGAAAGAAATAGAGAAAAAGCATAGATCTTATATATTTATTATTTTGTGTAACCTACATTTTTTCTCATAACCTCTTATTTTATCACTTTAGAATGCATAAAAGATGCAGAGGGTGAACATGCAAAAAATCCACTTTCTGACAAATACCTTTATACATTGCCTTTTATCAAGATAAAGACCAATCACAAAATTTCTTGTTTTGAAGTTTAAAACATGTATTCAATGTGTGACAATACATCAAATAAGATTATCTTCTAGTGAAAGACATTGTTGAGTAACTAAAATAAGATCAAATCTTAGTAATAGAGGTTGAGTCCAACAAAAAGAACTAATCAATCGCTTACAAAATGTTATGAACTCAAATTGAAAATTCTTGAAAAAGAAAATTCTCACATTTAATGTTTAGTAGTATTTCAAATAGAATTATATTGGTTGAAAGATATTTATGAGGAAAAAAAAACTAAAAATATTAAATTATTAATATTTTTTTAACTTAAACTACTAAGCCCTGATTTTATTATAATACATGTCCCCTTTTAATTTCTTGAAAAAAAGAATTAATTAATAATCTTGTTCTTAAAATATTATCGAGTTGACGACAATTTAATTTTTAAAAGATTAAAATACACATTTAGTCTTTAAAAGATTAAAATGATATACTTTTTAATTCTTTAAAAAATTAAAACGATATATTATTTAATGTATAAAAAAGATTAATTAGTATATTACTTTAATTTGTTAGGATCATAATACTAAAAAAAACTAATAAATCAAGGATTGGGCCTACAACAATAGCCATTTTTGTAACGAGTCATATATTCACTTGACTATTACCTCTCCTCCAATATATAATAAGTCAATAACACATGAAAAATCTCTCAGCATACATAAGTAACATAACCATTATTTGCAAACTTGGTCAAGATACTGGTCCCCCACTCATTGCCTTAGATCATGCGTATACTTCACCCGAACCTTACCTATAATACTTGTCCTAAAATACAATTCTAACATTCTTTATATTTTATACTATCATCTTCTATCTTACATGTTAATTAGGGAAGCAAAACGTCGATCTCATAGATGCCTGTAAATTATTATTGCAGGTCACGTCAATTACTTTAATAAAAGTATAAAACCGTTAGCATTAGTCTTTGGTTTAAGCTAGGTATCCGTCGCGGATAATAATATTAATTTTTTTGTGGTGGATTTTTCACTTAAGAATAAATTCTTGGTTACAAAATGATTTCATACTTAATTCGAACTTCTATCACTTGATTGATTAAAAGACAAAATAAAAGCCACCACAAGTTAGCTCAATTGACAAAGAGTTGACTCATAATCCATAAGGTTGTGAGCTCGATTCCCACCCTCGATATGAGGGTCTTATTGGTAGGCGATCTGTAAGTACCTCTCTAAATGCTCATAGAGCCTGGAGGTCTGCCCTGAGTTTGGTGAGCTCCGAGACACAAGTCACCTAAACTTTTTCCTAACAAAAAAAGACAAAATAAAAAAAATTACGCCACACTTGTGTTGTTTTTTTTTTTTTGTTTAACTATGGGTTCTTTCATCTATTTGTGTAACGTTTTAGGCAAAAAATAATCGCATCCGTATTAGAAGTGAGCAGTTAAAGTCCTTTCAACAATGTCAACTTTAGAGTTCGAATTTAAGTCTCTTAACTTGAGTTCTAACAACTTACAACTCACTGTCACTACACCAAACACTTTTTGGTACATTCGTGCATGTGGTTTAATCTTGCTTAGTTTATTATAGACTATAAAAATCAAATTAAATAAATTATGAAATAGAAATTTCCCAATATAAAACCAAATTTGGAACGAGTTTAAGGTTTTATGACAAAGAAGGGAGGGCCTACTGAAAAGAGCATAGGAAATATATAATAGAGTGTATGATGATTGAGAGTGTAGCATACGCAAAATGTTATCTCTCACCCATATCCCAAGATAGAGCCATTCTCTCTCTCTCTCAAACAACAAAGCAATAATTCTATTCCTCTCTCCTCTTTCTCCTTCTCAATTTCTCTGTCTCTTCCTCTTCTCTTCTTCTACACCAATCGGCAATTTCCCTCTCACAGCTTAACAACATCTGCAATTGTTGTTGTTGTAGAAGAGGAAAAGAGGAGAGAGTTAAACACACAAACTTATATATATACTAGTAGAAAGTGCGTGCGTGCAAGTTCCATTATGTTGGATCTCAATGTGGACATGGAAGATTCGGGAACCTCGAAATTGTCCTTGGTGAACCTGTCGCGAGACGAAGAAGATTATTCTTGCTTAGCGTTTGATATATTGAAGAGACGAACAGAGGAAGAAGAGATCGAGAAACGAGAAGAAGGTGAAATCAGGACGAGGACGCTTTTCCCTTCTTCTTCTATAGGAGACGAGAAATTGGGAGTATTGTGTTCGAGAAGCAATTCAAATAATAATAATAATAATCATCATCAATGGCTGAATCTGTGGTTTGAGACTAATAATAATGGTAAGAACAACAACAATAATAGTGATAATAGAGAGAGTGAATTGAGAATGTTAGAGCAGAATAAACAACCACAAATGAGGAAGAGTAGAAGAGGACCTAGGTCTCGCAGTTCGCAGTATCGTGGGGTTACCTTCTACCGTAGGACTGGTCGATGGGAGTCTCATATCTGGTATACAATCACTAACCCTATAATCATTTTTTTTTTTTTTGGCTTAGTAAACTAATAATTCACTCAAATATTATCAAATTGGCAACTCATCAATATATTTTTTAGTCTTTAGAAAAACTAAATGGAAAGATTCTTTTTTTCAAAAACTAAATTATATATTTCAATATTTAAGAGATTGAGTCGTCAATTTGGTAACTTTTCAAGGGACATTGTGACTATATGTTTAATTAGTTTGGAAGGGAGATTAAAGAGAAGGTAAATGAGAGAAGATTGAGACATATTGTGTAATGTTTGGAAAATTATGAATTGGAGAAAGGAAAAAGTGTAAATTTAATCTCATATCTATTCATATTTTTTTGTTCCGTTTTTAAATTTGGTTTCATATCTTTAGGTTAGGTCGCAATTTGGTCACATATCTTTTTTGTTGTAGATTTGGTCTCATATCTTTAGGTCAGATGTATAATTGGTCTCATATCTTTGAGTCAGATGTAGAATTAGTCTCAATTCTTCAAGCTGACCAAGATATGAGATCAAATTGGGATCTTTTGTAGAGATATGAGATTAAAAGTACAACAAAAAAAAATACATGTCTAAATTAGAAATTGAACAAAAGATATGAAACAAAATTTACACTTTGAAGATTGAAGAAATAATCCTCCTCCTTGGGTCACTAATATTAAAATAAGAGAAGGACATGTGGAACTTTAATTTTCCTTTCTCCTCTTTTCCTCTTCAATAGGTATTATTATTGTTCTGACTTGTATACATGATGGTCATATTTGACTGAATTCATCATTCTGTGAGCAGGGACTGTGGAAAGCAGGTGTATTTAGGTAAGTGGATAATGGTTTTGGTTAATTGGAGATTCCATTTGGTTTTTGGTTTTCATTTTTTTACTGAATTTGATTTTTGGGTTTTGTTCCTCAGGTGGATTTGACACTGCCCATGCTGCAGCAAGGTAATAATACTAACTCTCGTTCTTAGTTTTAACTTTTAACACTATATATTGTCATGTTACGATTTTGTATTATACATAATCAGTCTCGTATCTGTGTCAGTATGTTTTAATAATAGCAAATTTTAAAAGCTTGGTATTTGTCTGTATATAGAGCATACGATCGGGCTGCAATTAAGTTTCGGGGAGTTGATGCTGATATAAACTTTAATTTGAGTGATTATGAGGAAGACTTGAAGCAGGTAAAAAGTATAGTAAATTAAGGAGTAAACTAATAATTTCATCCCTACAAGATCATTGAGTTGACAACTCAATTTTTGAAAGATTAAAATACACATTTTTAGTTCTTGAAAGATCAAAATGGTGTACTATTTAGTCCCTGGAAGATTAACACGGTATATTATTTAATCCATAAAAATGACTAATTATTATACCATTTTGATCTTTCAGGGATCAAATTGTAAGTTCGGTGATCTTTCAAGAACTAAATTATTAGATTACTCTATAATTCGATCCCTAAAATATCACCAAGTTGATAATTTGGTCTTTAAAAAATTGAAATACACAGTTTAGTCCTTTGATTAAAACGGTATACTCTTTAGATCTTGAAAGATTAAAACGAGATACTATTTAATTCATGAGAAGGACTAATAAGTATACTATTTTGATCTTTCAAAGACTAAATTATGTATTTTAATCTTTTAAAGACCGAGTTGTCAGCTCGGTGATTTTTCAGGGACCAAATTGTTAGTTTACTCAAAAAAATAACTTGTTATTCCTATGTTTCTAGTTTTTTTTTTTTCTTTTTCCTCCTAAAATTAAAATTTGATTGGTATGCAGATGAGAAGTTTGAGTAAAGAGGAGTTTGTGCAAGTGCTTCGTCGCCAGTGCTCTGGTTTCCCAAGAGGAAGCTCAAAATACAAAGGTTTATCACTCTATAAATGGGGTCAATGGGAAACACGAATGAGTCCCTTCCTTGGCAAAAAGTGAGAAATCTCATCTCTTTTAAGGATTTTGAAAAGTATAAGGAGTAAATTAATAATTTAATACCTGAAGGATACTGAGCTGACAACTCGATTTTTGAAAGATTGAAATACACAGTTTAGTCTCTGAAAGATCAAACACTATATATACTTATAATAAGTCCTTTCATACACTAAATAATATACTGTTTTAATCTTTCAGAGACTAATTATTTTGATTTTTTAAGAATTAAATAGTACAAAACACTTAATCCCTGGTTAATCTGAGGCATATTTAAATTTTGCATTTCTGGCATGCAGGATTTATGACAAGCCACCAATAAAGTGTGATGGAAGAGGATTGTTAACAAGCTTTGAGTCCAGTAGCTGTAAGGCTGAAAGAAGTGTTGAGTCCAGCAGAGTGGGTATGAACTGAATTATATTCAAGGATTAAATTGTAGTTTTAGGAAACATTTAAGGACTAAAAAATAAATTTACTTTTTTTTTTCTCTTGTCATTGGAAACTTTACGGAGTTCAATATTACGGTTTAATTTCTAGATAATGAAAATACACTTTTTAATCCCTATTTTTCTTTTTACAACATCAACTATTTAGTCTACACAAAATATTTCAGGGACTAAATAGTTGACATTTATAAAAATAAAACCAAAAACTATATTTCTAATATTTAAGGACAATATTTTAATCAACTATATATATATGTGATATGTGTGTGTCTCATAAACTATTACTAAATGTTGAAACAAACTTGCAGTTGCAATTAATGGAGGGAGTTTTCATAATCTTGATTTGAGCCTTGGAATCTCTCCTCCACCTAACGAATCCAAGAAGGGCTCTGGAGTAGACTTCTCTTTATGTTATTCAGCTTCCAACGTACCCAACAGAAGAGGGCCAATGGTATCACTCTTTTCCAGACTTATTAAAACTCTCTCTATCTTTCTTACTACTTTTAAACAAACTTGAGTAAACTAACAACTCAGTCGCAGTTTTGTTTCTAAAAGATTTAAACGGTATACTTATTAGTTAGAGTATTCTGTTTGGTTCTTTAAGGGATTAATGAGTATAGTGTTTGAATCTTTCACGGACCGAGTTGTCAACTCAGTGACCTTTCAGGGATTGAATTGTTAGTTTACTCTATTAAAAACACACATAAATATATAGAGTAAACTAACAATTCAATCCCTGAAAGATCACTAAGTTGGCAACTCGGTCCTTAAAATGCACAATTTAGTTCCTGAATGATCAAAACAAAGCCAAATTACGCTAAGACTCCCGAGTTGTCAACTCAATGATCTTTTAGGGACCAAATTGGTAGTTTAGTCATTTAAAACTTCTATATTCTAGAAATACCAAAGTATATGACAAGTGATAGAAAGATGTTAAGACCTTATGGTTCTTGGTTTCTTGAATTACAGAAAATGACATTATACCAAACATCCCCTTGGAAACTTCAGAGCAACGGCAGCATTGCACCGGCATTGGCACCGGTGCCGGTGCTTTCGAGTGCAGCATCATCAAAATTCAATTCTTCTAGCAACATTGATTCATCAGCATCTGAGTAGCTGCCAGATATATATATATATAGATCCACAAACTCAGCTTATTCTCTCTATTTGATCCATATATAAATTCATCTGTAAATGATTTGGAGAGCATGTAAGATGGTCTATTAAATTAAATGATTTGGTGAGCAAGAAAGCTTCACTATATGTATGTAGTATTAGGTGTTCTATTCTGTGGAGTTCAGGAAGATATGATTGTAATGAACAATATCCTGCATTAATTGCAAGCTTGGAGCAACCAAGAACTGCATTTTTATTGCTATTGTTATGAGATATATATACCTCATATTTGCTGTTGCATTTATATATATATATATATATATATATATATTTATCATTCTTAATAAGTTACACATTTGAAAGTACAAACACACTTATTATAGCCTCATTTAGTTAGGACCTAGGTTGCACTAGAACGGGTATGAGTACTTGTACGTGTAATACCCGAGTGTAATAAGGGACTAAAATGAAAGATTTAGAAAGTTTTAATAATATAACTAGTAATAAATTGTGAGTATAAATAATATAGGAGGGATTAAAATGAAATAGAAAGAGTAAAATGATGAGAATGTGAGTTTTAAGGAGTGTTTAGATATAAGCTAGAAAGATTGGAGGGAAAATATGTAATTTTCCCCAAAGTCAATTTAAGTAAAATAAGAAGGAGAAGAAGAAGGCAGAATCGGGCAGAGGAAGAGTGAAAGTTTAGAAAACAGAGAGAGAGACGAAGGGTGAAGTTAGAGGAAGAAATGAGGGGATCTCAACATCCAACGGTCCGTTTTGGACAATCTAGCAGTCGATTTGAAGCTTAGAACGAGACGAAGCTATTCCTGGTTCTAGTTTGCAGATCCAACAGTTGGATTGAGAGGAATTTGAGATCGAAATATCACGCCCTAAGTTGGAAAAGTGGAGAAAATGGAGGTTTGAGGGACTAAATCGTCTCTAGGTAGGGTTTTCTTCTCTTTCTCCTCATTTCAAAGCTTTGCTCCTTCCATAAGTTGTCTAGGGTTTAGGAAATTGTGTGAAGAATGATATATGTGCATGCTATATGATCTAATATGTGTTCTTTGTGTGTTTATTGATGTGTTTTATGTTTATAACATGTGTGTTTATTGAGAAACATATGATGATTGTGTGAATGGGTAAAAAGGGGTTAGAGTTTGTGATATGTGATTTAGTCAATTGGTGAATTTGGAGCTTGTTTGACAATAAATGTATGATGTTGTAAGAGTTTGCTAGTAATATTTGAATGATTGCAAGAATATGAAGTAATTGAATGAACATATGAATAAATGGTTTGATAAATTGAGTAAGGAAACTAACTTATTAAATGATTAAAAAAATAATGTGTTGATATGAAATTATGTGTTAAAGATAAGATGTGTAAAGTAAAGAAATGATAAGTGAATTGAGTTAATTGAGAAGTATGTGTTAAAGATGGATTAAGGGATTAACAATTGCTATCAAAGTATGCATTTGATTATGCTAGTTGGATGTTACTGAACTAATGAATATGTTATAAGTAAGTGAAATGTGATATGTATATAATTAAAGAATATAAGTTTCGTGTATGTGTGCTATGGAATCGTATGGGAAAGTTAATTAACTATAGAGTCAAGTAATGAAAAAGGGAAATTGTTAAGTAGATGGTTTGTGAATGATTAGTGAATGTATGAATTAAGAATATGTGAATGAAGAGATTATGTGATATGAGTTGATTGGTATGAGAATTGAATGGAATGTGAGATATGATTATTGGACTGTGAATTATATATTGTGTGCATGTATTTGTGTCATGATTCACTGAGGAGTGTGATCCTCCCCATTACTCGCGATGAGTATTTGGGTAATGTTCTTTGGTGGATTCTTTAGGTGACAGGCTATTGGATTGTGCGCACGCCGGAGGATGCTCTGGAAAGCCTTGGCCTAGATGACCACTTGATCTATGTTCATGACACTTGTGTTGGTTTACCCAGATCGGGGTATTGGTAGACTCGATTGTCGCCGCCAGCTTTGATTGTACGAATGATCAAGGTTGTAAATTGCGGTTGCGGCTGTGTTGCGATTACTGCGGTTGCGGGTATTGCAGGTGTTACGATGCGGGTTGCGGTTACTACGGTCGTGAATTTTTTAAAAATTGCACAAAATGCTAACTTTTTAAAATTAAAGATATTAATATACTTATAGGACAAAAAATATTTATATAGGTACATTTTCAATGCTTAAAAACCTATCTTTATGTATTGAATGGTGTAGAATTTATCATACCATTATACTAATAATCTAATATTGTCAATCATAATGTGGTGGTGCACTACTAGTTCTAGCACTTATTTTTCTTATTTTTATAATATATTAGTGCAAATTTAATGGTTAAATTTTAAATATATCATACACTAATTTTGAATATAAAGTTATTCTTTTTTATGTAATAATATAAAAAGTATATATTAATATAAATTAATTTAAATTAATTTCTTAAATAACACATTAATTATATCAATATCAATTATTAAGTATTAATTAAATCTTAAATTTATTTTTTTTTGGTGGAAAAATCTTAAATTTATTATACACTAATTTTAATTATGATTTTTAATTTTTATTGAATGTTATATTATAACTATTATTTAATAATATAGATTGATAGACAAAGCAAGATTGAGAGGTCAAACAAAAGCAAATAGGTTAGGTAAGGTTTACCGCAAAAATTGCTTGACGATGGGAACCTCAATCAATCTATTATCTTCTTTTTTCTTATTTGCCCTGTTTCAAAATAATAAAGAAGACGCATAATCAATTCAATTTTGAATCAAAGACTAATATGGTGGTGACTGAAGCACTCAACTTCAGTTTTTCTTCATCCTAAATAACACGACTTGCATCCTTTCTCCAACTCAAGTTTAAAACAGTGAGAGATGATGAGTGGCACTAGCAGAGGAAGCCACAAACAAGCTTCACATCTCTCCAGCTCATGCTCTCTCTTGATCTCTCTCTCATTCTACCATTTTTCAGATCCCTCGTCCCTTCTATATTAGAAAAATGTAAAAAATAAAGCAGCGAACCGCAACAAAACGACATTTCAGCCGCATCGCCGCAACGTTGCGGCCGTAACACCGCAATGTTGCGACGCAACACTGTGATTTCAACTCACACCGCAATTGCGGTGTGATGCGGTTGCGTTGCACGCCGCAACCGCAATATTGCCATGCGAATGATTATATGGATGATGTATTTTGGTATAAATGTTGTTATAAACAGTGGTTGATTATATTTGTATGACTATTATATGAATGATACATAATTGGTATTTAGTTGAATTATCTATTGGGCTGGTATTATCTACTTTGAGGTATCGGATGACTTGACTGTCACCGCCAGCTTTATTGTATTTTATAATATCTGAATCTGAATAATACACGTTTGATTGATAAGTTGGGAATTAATTCTAGATGGAATGCGTTGCATTAGGATTGTGTGTCGTATGCTTTGTTTTATAGTTGTCTTAGCTTAGAAATGCTTGTGGTTAACTTTTGATTGAAGTATTATATTTGAGTGGGGACCGTGGTTTAAGTAGAGAGACTTAGACCCTACTGAGAATCTCCCCAGATTCTCACCCTACAACCTTCAGTGTTTTAGTGCAGGTTCCAGGTTCGTTGAGCTCGGGCGGGAGAGTTAGTTGGTTAGTTAGTTTTAGTTTATCTGTTATCTTATTTGGGCCCTGCGTGGCTTTTGTAGAGGCTGAGCCTCGTGTATTTCGTTCTTGTTCTTTATTTTTGGGCCGTGTAACGTTTATAATTCGTATTGAGTGTAGGAATTATCTTTTATTGATAAGGATGTTACACTACGGGTACGGGATACGTTAATTTTAAAAATTATAGGATATGGGTAGGGCAATATTTATTTAAATAAAAAGTTATAAAATATAAATTTATATGTTTTTTCTTATAAAAATAT
>QANZ01053567.1:0-13395 GCA_003254925.1 Chamaecrista fasciculata | reverse complement strand
CCATATATTTATTTCAACCAACCACAATCATTACATATCCTTTTTCATAATTTCACATCCTATTTTTTTCATTACATCTCAAACTAATCCAAACACCATTTTCATTACATTTTCATTACATAATTTTCTCATTACCATTTCATTACATAAAATCATCATTTCATTACCTACTTCTAATCCAAACACACCCTTAAATGATATTTTGACTTTTGGTTGTGTAATGATTGTGGTTGTTATGAAATGAAATGATAATAAAATTGTTTTGGAATGTGTGCTAAAAGGTGAATATTTGTCATGAAGATTGGAGTTGCTTTATGTAATGAAATGAAAGAACCAAAATGTAAATAACATAAAAATTTTAAAAACCTTTTATTTGGTCCACAATTCCTTAGGAATTGCAATGTGTCTCGACCCCGTAAAAAATCGCATTCATCAACGATTGAGTCTTTTTCTTAAATTCAATGACCAAAAAATAAATTCTGAAAACAAAAAATAAATTCAAGGACTAAAATAATTTTTTTAATTAAATTAATATAAATTATATATAATATAATATATTTATAAAATAAATACATTTATATATTATTATATTATATATATACACGTCTTGTGGCATATATATACATATATTATAATATATATAATATATAATTATAATATAATATGTATATATATATTACAATTATAATATTATATATATATATATATATATATAAGAGAGAGAAGGGTATGAGTAAGTAAAAAAGAAAAAATGGTAAGAAATTATGAATGAAGAGAGAAAGTTGTAAATGTAATAAATGAGGGTATTGAAAATTACCAATTTGCCAATAACTTTTTTATATATGTATTAGAGTATAGGTAATTATAAGTATTTGAGTAGGGGTATGTTAGTAATTGAGTATGAAATATGTAATGAAATGATATTTTTGTAATGACTTTGTAATTGGGAAACAAATAACCATATTGCACTGTAGCTCAAGTTATGTATTGAAAATGGGGATAATGAGTTTGTAATGATGTTGTAATTGGGAAACAAACACACCCTTAGTCTATGATGTAAAGTGGACATTGCTTACAACTAGTTATGTGATTTCATACACAATTTTGATTGGTTAAAAAAGTTATATTTTTTATTATTTTTTAGCATTAAATTACTTAAAAAAAATTATACCACCTCATAATTGTATGCATAGCACACTTTGCATCTTAAAATTTCCTATAATATATATAACATAGACATTTAGATTTTTCTCACACTTAACCCTTTCTTTTTCTTATAAATTAACCAAACAAAAAGATTTTTTTTTAGTAATTACTTAATTATGTTGTTTTTAAGGGCTCACCCTCTAGTGTTGATCTCCAAAAGGGACTATACCAAATAGTAGAATTTACTTACTACAGATAAAATCACATTTCTATGACTGATGTGCGGAAGAAGGAATTTGGGTATAAAAAAGAAAATAATAGTGAATTATCCCAGTTAAAAGTCTTCTTTTCATCATATGGTATTGAGCAAATAAAAATGTGGAGAAACATTCCTTCTTATAGAATAATGAGAGAATTCAAACATCAAACTGTTCAATATAGGACTAATTTCAGTGTGGATGGCACTGCGACGCACACCCTCTTTGGCACCCCAACTTTAGGCGGCACGTGCAGGTGCACCTGGCCTCCAATTGAGGTTGTTTCGGTATCGTTTTCTTCGTCTCTCAGTAATTTTTTTCAATGAGTCAACTTATGATCCAATCGGACTCCTTCATAGGCGAATATTTGGGCTCTAGAAGCTAACAATTTAGTATATTAAAATATTTTTTCAGTATTACCCTAATCATATCCAAACTTGTTTTAAAAAAATTAAAAGACTAAATTAACATAATTTATATATAGCTCATGCCCATATATATCTATATGAGCAAATTAAACAATCACCAAATTAATATTTTATTAAATAATAATTGAGCAATTATATTAATTGTGGATAGAGTTTGAATAAAAAATGAAACATTTGTTTTAAATTAAAAATTGTCATATTCTTTAAAAATTAAAATAGATTATTTTCTCTGAAAAATAATATTGTAACTTGTAAGAAAGTGAAGTATATATTAACTATTTAATCCCATTTCATATGCAACTACGAGAACAATATTTGTCACAAATATCAAATAAAATAAAAAAATTGACCTCATTCTTGTAGTGGGCATAATGGACTACAAACTACAAACACAAATGTACATTTATACAAGTCAGTGTGAAATAGTTTAGGTTATAAGAGTCTAATAAATCAATGAATTTAAAAATGCGTTATTACTCCTTTCCATATAGTTAGTATAAATATAATATTGGTTGTTAGGTTCCCAATGTGAAGAAAGGCAGGCAAGGGCAAGAAACAAGGGGCACTAACCATTCAAATTTTGCGAGCCCTTCAGTAAATGACAAGGAAAGAAAAGTTCCTCGGTTGTACCAAGTTGAGGAGGCACGTAGCATTCTTGATTTTTGTTCATGTTTCGATTTCATACTTTTTTTAAGGATAAATTAATACTGATAACTTATTGTAAGAATTAAGAATACTTAAATTAACTACAGGATGTTATTTATATATATATATATAATAAATATAAATTTTATATATATGATCATATATAAAATTAAATTTAATCAAATGGACAACATATGATAAATTTTAGATATAATAATCATTGCATCTTAATTAGACCTCATGGTAAATTTAAGTTCTTATTTGAACATCAGCAAAGGTCATGGCAGATTTAGAGGTTAATACAAAGACAGTTTAGTAAAAAAAAAGAAGCAAAAATTAGGTTTTTTATCACACTAATGGAAGTTAACTTTATTTTTTTCAACCGGACACTAAGCTTTATTCGTTTGCACTTATAATAAAATCAGCTCTGATTAGAATCAGAGTATGATTATAATCAAAGTTGATTATTTGTGTATTGGTGTTTTGATGAAAGTTGATTATTTGATGTGAAATTATTGAAGTGGGTATGTAATGATTGTGGTTGGTAGATAGAAGGGTAAGGAAATTGATAAATTGTAACAGTAGAAATTGAAGAAAAAGTTGGAAAAAGTAAGATGTGATTTGATTATAATCGAAGTGTGTTTGGATGTGATTGTTGCTTAAAAAAAATCAAATTATGTCAATGTTTGCCTTGGAAAGCATGAAATTATGATTATAATCATATGCAACTTTAGAGGTGATTATTTTGTTTGGTCGACCGAACTCATTTTTGCCTACGAAATGGTGGACTGAAATGACTAAAGTGTAGTATTTTTTCGAATCAGGCCCCGACATTCGGTGGACCATTGAAAAGAATGGTCCACCGTTTAATTTGACACAAGATGAGAGAGAAGAAAAAAATACTCTGAACCTGAAATTTTTTTTCAATTTAGCATAATTGATTCTCTCTCTCGTCTCTCCCTCTCAGGTCTCTCTCTCTCCCTCCCTCTCGTCTCTCTTCTCTCTCACTGTCGAAGCAAAACCTACGTCACATCCCTTCCTTGTTTCTTTTTTTTTTTCGCCATTTCGCATTGCTCACCAGTCACCACACTCCAAAATTACTTCCTCCAACACCCTCGAAAATCCCCGAAATTCCCCTAAACTCTCTTGTCTCTTGCCAGATTACTTCATCGCCTCCTCAATCTCGAGCGTCGGCGTCATCTTCATCCTCATCCTCACCATCGTCGCCGGCTTAGACCTCAAAACAGCGTCGTCCCTCTCGATTTTTACGATTACAGGAGGCTCCACCGCCAACACTCTCCATCGCAGCAATAATAAAGAATTCCAAGTTCCTAGTAATAATTAATAAGAAAATTTAAAGAAGAGTGTTTATAAATTGCCAAAGTCCACAGTATTCATCTCCTGCAACTAATTGAGAATGTTATCACAGATCCATCCTATTTGTTTGATTTGTGTAATCCATATTCGTCTCCTCTCTCTCTCTCGTCTCTTGCTGGCTTTCAGTTTCAATTTCAACTTAATTCCGTCTCCTCTCTCTCTCTCTCTCTCTCTCTCTCTCTCTCTCTCTCTCTCTCTCTCTCTCTCTCTCGTCTCTTGCTGGCTTTCAGTTTCAATTTCAACTCAATTCTTGTGTGTGCGTAAAATTATGGAAGAGAGAGACGGAGACGTGAGAGAGAGGAGACGAGAGAGAGCAAGAGGAGATGGGAGAGAGAGAGGAGACAAGGGAGAGAGACAGACGAGAGAGAGAGAACGGTAGAAGGAAGAGAAAAAAGGATGGTCAAAATATTAATTTTAATCCTCAAGTATTTGGACAAAATAACAATTTAGTCCAATGTTGAGGTGAATGACCATTTTGCCCTTGTGATGAATGATTGATTGTATTAGAATATAGGTAATTATAGGTATATATAGGGATATAAGTGTAATTGAGTGTGTTTGATTATAAAAAAATTATGATTATAATTTGAAAAGAAAACATAAACGAACATACTTATTACGATTATAATCAGAACAGATTATAATCAAAGCGCAAACAAAGAAGGAGTAAAATCACTTAACGTGGATGGTATCCAATCAACCATACAACCTACTTATATCCGGCCACATACACACACTAAATACGTCCAATGTGGACTTAGAAGTACCCACAAAAGACCCCAAACACACACCACATGCATGCACCCTCACAGTTTTTATGAGCTCACTCCCACTCACGTTTCTTTTTTTATCTGACACTAAAAGGTAAAACCACCTGCTAATGTAAATTGTATATTTTGATAACAGTAAGAAAAATGCATAATAATAAAACAAAAGTATTATATATGTACATATAACAAAGAGGTAGTGATAATATATATTCTAATAATTATATATAGACAAAAGATTTGTTGGTGCCCTTAACGTTTGAGGTCAGTTTTAGTTATGTCCTCAACCTTTGTTTTTTTGTTTTTTTGATAAAACCGCTAAATTCATCACTAATAACCAAAGATTACAAAGATAAGATAGTGAAGGCTGGCATATTAAAACTATTCCTAACGGAGTCCATAGCTAGCAAGTAATTCAGCAAAAGCCTACATCTACCAAACCTAATACTAGAGCCAGCCAACATACATCATATATCATACACCACAGGTTGCAAATCCACATTACAGAAACCATTTCCTAAAACATTAAACAAACCCCTAGAACAGCCACTTTTTACTGCCAATACATACTGTTTGGACTAAGATCCAATCAGTACCAATGTAGTAAGATTAACAGTGATGAATTTCCTTTAGGCCCACTATTTTGATTGTTTGATTTACTAACCACAGTTAAAGCAGATTTACTAAATGATAAAATATTTGGAGATCTGGGTGTGATGAGCACAGTTTCCTCAACGTTTGTTTTGTGTCAGTTATGCCCCCAACGTTTCACATTGTTGTCCATCAATTGTACTTTAACCTTAATTTTTTTGGGCAGAAGTTCTATTTTGGTCCTGTAAGTTTGCTCAAAGTTTCGTTTTGATCCCTCAAGTCTCTGGCGAACTTTTTGGCGAGATACAGGGAGACCCCGACGGCTACAAAAACTCCTAATCTAAGGCTTTTTGACCTCCTAAGTTCAATGACGGCCTCCATTTTGCGAAAAAATGGTTGGCAAGCTACCAAAAAATTACATAGTTGCCGAAAAATTTACACAATCGCCGAAAATCATATTTTCGATCATTTGTTCGCAAAATGCATGCCGCCATTGAACTCAAGAGGTCTAAAAACCTTAGATTAGGATTTTTCGTAGTCGTCAAGGCCGCCGTGTATCTCGTCAGAAAGTTTACCGGAGACTTGAGGGACCAAAAAGGAAGTTTGAGCAAACTTGAGGGACCCAAATAGGACTTTAGCCCAAAAAAATTGAAGTTACGGTATAATTGACAACAATGTAAAACATTAAAGGCATAACTGACACAAAACAAATGTTGGAAGCATAACTGAAATTGACCCGAAACGTTAGAGGGATCAATAGGTCTTTTGCCTTATATATATATATATACATATATGAATTTTTTAGTGTATCCTCAACCCGTTCACTCATGTGGTAATTGATATAAATCCCAGAAGACGAGTGTGTAGTGCTTCCTTCTTCTCCTCTCTCTCTCTATCTCTTTTGGGACCCGTTCAAGTTGAAATGTCAGAAAGAAGGGACAAAAGAGAGGAGGCCACCATATCTTTCATTATCCTATACTCTCATTACTTCTTTAATTTCTACATCTCCATGTTCTTCAACACAACATACACAACCTCTTAATTTCTCCTTCCTCCTATCAACTTCTTCTCCCATTTAATGCTCTTTAATTCCTCTTTCACTACAAATACTATCCATCCATCTTTCCATCCATCCATCATCATTCAATTCACATAGTTTTTGTGTTACAACCAAATCACAATCTCTCTCTCTCTCTCTTTCTTTTCTCATTTCACTATGTCTCTCACTTTAATCACATACCTTCTTCTCTTCCTCTCCTTCTTCTCATTGCATGCTTGTAATGCTCGTCGCCTTATTATTAGCTCCCTCGATCACAAGAAGCTAGAAAACAAAACCCATTTCTCTCTTAATAAGGTCTGTCCATATATCATTATTATTTATTTTCTTTTACATATATAATATGTTAGACAGTTATAGTTATAGAGTATATATATAAATAGTTGGATCCGTTTTTCTGTTGTAATCAGTTATAGATTCTGTTGTTTATGGTTACCCTACTAGTGAGTTATCAAGCTACCTGCATTTAATTCATTTCAATAAAATAAAACCTTCTTCTTAATTCATTCAATTTCTGAGTGATGATAAGCATTAATATATATAATGAGCTTTTCTTTAGTGCAGATCAATGTAGATTTCTCTCCAAAGAAGCTTGGATCCACGAATGGAGGAGAATATAAGAGGAAAAATATTGGGTTTGTTGCTAAAGCTAATGATGAAAAACCAAAAATAATAATGGACACTACAAGAACAAGAAGAAGCAAGCAGAGGAAGAGGCTCAATAATGTCAAAGCTAAGGGAAAAAAGCCAACAACTTCTTCTTCATCATCATCATCAGTTTCTTGGCATGTGCCTCACAAGAAAAATGGGGACAAAAATCCTGGGTTTAATGTCGACTATTCGCCACCCAAGACTCATCCCCCTTCTCATAACTGAGTCAGACAAGGTTGCAAATTGCGGTTACAAATGTGATTAAACTGATGACATTGCGTTCATTGCAATTGCAAGTGTTGCAATATATGTTATGGTCAATGCGGGTGTTGTCGTTACGACCTGATGCAGGTTGCAGCCACTACCATAACAGCAATTGTGGCGGTTGCGGACTGCAATTTGCAACGTTTCAGTCAGCTAGCTAATTAATTTCCTTTTGATCTAGATAGGGTGACATGTTTTTAGTTTTGCCGACGTATATGAGTATATGACTACACAAGCGACTTAAATTATATATATATATGTGTGACTTTATTATATGATTATGAACTAGGCTATTTATTAAGTGTTTTTCGGATCTTACTCTTACAATGTAAATCAGATAATGTTTCCCAACAAGATCATGCTTGCTTTTGTCAATCTTATACTAGCAATCTCCGGATTAATTACACTCTCTTCTTCATAAAAGGAATCACTACAAATATATATATACATAATTTTATTTCATTCTTTATTTGATATGGATATTGTGTTATGACTTTAGATATATATATATATATATATATATATGAGTGATCACCATTGGGCTGTATGATGAGTTATCTTCTTTCGTTCTGTGTGTCATTTTCTCATGTGATTATCAAAATTCAGCACTAACCAGAAAACTTTATATGTACATAATCATTCATGATCGAAAATCTTCATTTAGTGAAATTTTGTTGACTTTTAACACCAGCTATAAAATTATATGTAAGAAATTTTCATTTTTTTCCTTAATAGCAGAGGTTTTGATAGGAACGAGATATTGATGGATAGATAGTTCAACATTGATTAGACAAATCATAGGGATTGATTCATATTTTCTTACAATTCAGGAACCAATTAAAAGGTTGACGATAGTGAAAAATTCAGTAATTGGTTCATATTCGCAATAAGAGTAGCCACCCAAAAGTCTTCCTCAATCTGTGGTATTTGTATGTCACCACCGGTGGAATGTTTACTATGCTGACAATTGTTGATGTCGTTGAATCCAAAGGAATTAGTTGTGATAATGGTTGCAAATTGTGGTCTACAACCGCAATTGCGCCCTCAATATTGCTGTTGCGGTAGTGGCCGCAATTTCCATCAGACCGCAACGGTACACTCGCAACGACCGCAACTTATATTGCAATTCTATGTATCTGTGGCGACAAAAAGGCGCTACAGAAAATGATATCAATGATGAAGCTTGTTGTCACTTTATAACATTTGATATTTTGACTACACCTTTTATGTGGCGACCATTATATTGTTGTCACGGATACTGTATTGTTTTTTTTAATTTGTTTCACTTTTTTACATATATCCTAATTTATAGCACACACAAATATATAAATATATTTTTGAATACTTAGATTCAAAACTTCATAATTTAAAATGTTGTCTTACATTACAAATAGTAATAAACAAAAAAAAACAAAGAAGTCAAAATCTACTCAACAAGAACATGCATGCATAACACGAGATAATCCATCTCATATAGTTGCTCAATCATAGTGATATACAGCCTTTAGTACACAGGGTCCCCTCCCACTCAGACCCGACGCCAAGAGAAAACTGGCGGGGTCCCCTCCCAAGACCATGTGACAATGGGTATGGGGGAATGCACTTTTAGCTGTCACGGGCCCACCATACAGATCTTCTCAGATCTTCCCGGACACAATCCCCCAGATCTTGGGATACTTGCCTGACTCAACAGGCACAGGTCACCATCAACCACCTACCACACTGTACTTCCTCCTTCTACATATACACACTCCAAAACCTTAAACAAGGTAAGTAATGAATCTCTCCAGAATTCTTACTCCCATCTCCCACTCTCTCTCTAACTTGAGCTTCGGAGTGGATTCACAGGGGCCTCCCCCTTTGCAATCCTTCTTGCAGGTTCCAAGTTCCTCAGGAGATGGACAAGGATCGCAGGGAGCCCCCTGTGCTTCCTCTTCGGCAGGATCCGGCGACCCCAGGCCTCTCGGAGACTGCCACAAGTTGGGAACTCAAGGTTAGATTTATCCAGATCCAGCTTTGTAGTTTTCACTGGCGCCGTCTGTGGGGAACCTGCTATTCCCCTAGCTTACTCGCTGATGCTGAGATCTAAAGCTGAAACATCTCACTCTGGAACTGGCTGGTTGAGATCTAAAGGGTGAAGCAACCCATTCTCGTGAGTTTGTTCCCTGGGACCTGAGAGAGGAAGTGGCCGACTCCCATGGCCACATCGCCAAACTCTCTTTCGTACTCCCTCTCTTCTGCTCTGCCTACCACGGCTACCACCAAACCAGATACGAATGTGTGCTTCGTCTTCGAAGTTCCCTTCCCATCAGACCCAAAAATCAGATCTGAACGAGTGCTTCGTCCTCGAAGTCATCTCCCCACCAAACCAGATCTGAATGAGTGCTTCGCCCTCGAAGTCATCTCCCCACCAAACCAGATCCGAACGAGCACTTTGTTTCGAAGTTCTCTCTCCATCAAACCAGATCCGAACGAGCACTTTGTTTCGAAGTTCTCTCTCCATCAAACCAGATTCGAACGAGCACTTTGCTTTCGAAGTTGTCTCTCCATCAAACCAGATCTGAACGAGTGATTCGGATAGGCAGATACACGACAGATCACGACTGGGGCTCCCCCAACCATGTGCGGACATGTCTCCCCGACTGCCTCGGCGACTACTCCCCGACAAGAGGGACAGGTGATATACGTCATCTCGCGACAGTCGCAGGTCTTCCTCACGGGGGACCAATGGTGGTTTCCAGATAAGTCACCCCCTAAACTCTCACTTTGGCATCTCATAAGGACCATTTTGGTCCACTTTCTACATATGTCAATCTTATGTGCGTTTGTTTGCCTGGTATATAACACGTGGACATCAATACACATATGCATTTATATGATGCCGGATACCCTCCCCTCCTCGGACACAATCCGGGTTGGTGGATACCCCCCTCGAACACCCTCCAAGATTGGCGGACACCTCCTCGGACACTCTCCAAGATTGGTGGACCCTCCTCGGAGACTCTCTAGGGTGGGTGGATACCTTCTCGGATACCCTCCAGGAGTGGCAGGTACCCCGCATCCGGCTTCTCATTCCGAGTTGCTGTTCTATGATTTTTCAATCATCCAAATCAAACTTTATTCGCATATATATATGCATTTATATGACGTCGGATACCCTCCCCTCCTCGGACACTCTCCGGGTTGGTGGACACCCCCTCGGACACTCTCCAGGATTGGCGGACACCTCCTCAAACACTCTCCAGGACTGGCACTATGCCTCCTCGGACACTCTCCAGGATTGGTGGACCCTCATCGGAGACTCTCTAGGGTGGGTGGATACCTTCTCGGATACCCTCCAGGAGTGGCAGGTACCTCGCATCCGGCTTCTCATTCCGAGTTGCTGTTCTATGATTTTTCAATCATCCAAATCACACTTTATTCTCATATCGAAAACGCCAAGATGCTGTGTGCTCTAGTTGCGAACCTAGACCCAGTTATTTACTTCTCGTTATAAACATCACATATGTGATAATTTTGACTGCAAAAAATGCTATAACAAACCCGCCAGGGGATTGGATAGTGCTTTTCCATTTTGTAGGACTCCGAGGAATACGACTCACGAGGAAAGAGCAATTATTTCCCTCACACTCCAGCCCGGCGAAGAGGTCTCCACCTCAAGAAGTTATACATATGCATTCATGTGACGTCGGATACCCTCCCCTCCTCGAACACTCTCCGGAGTTGGTGGAAACCCCCCTCGGACACTCTCCAGGGTTGGTGGATACCTTCTCGGACACCCTCCAGGAGTGGCGAGTACCCCGCATTCGGCTTCTCGCTCCGAGCTGCTGTCCTGCGATTTTTTCAATCATCCGAGTTGCAATACTGTAACGTAACCATTCGTACTTTAATACAGCATACATACTCTTATTGATATGATAATGCTAATCGAAATTGTCATTTTTGATTTACTAAACACAGCTTCTATAGTGTTGTCTCCAGCACCTCAGCTACGTTTATTTAATCACCCCTCCATGAGGGCGACAGACCTAGCCTCTCCAGGAGAGCAATAGGGCAACCACTGCCCAATGGCGGATTCCCTACAGTCGGAGGATGGCTGATTCCCTCCAGTCGGAGGATGGCGGACTCCCTCCACTCGGAGGATGACTTATTCCCTCCATTCGGAGGATGATGAAAAGTGTATTCTCACTTCTTCCGAGTACAAACTCCATACAAGCATCCGCTTGTTTATGAAGGCAAGTATCCGCTTCATAAAACAGGCGGGGAGTGATGCATCCCCATGCCTTAACAAGGGCCTCAACGCCCTGCGGGTCAGGAGTTACCCGCCGGCTAGCCAACGTTGCCGGAAACCCAAGAGGAAAACGAAAGCAACACAACACAAGTCCTATGCAAAGGACACTGAGCTCACATACAAGTTCCGGCTAAGTCCGCACCCTTCCTAAGGGGGACAACGCCGCCAAGCAATTCCCTCCACCAGGAGGATAAAGACATTACCCTCCCTGAAGGCGCCAACCCTCAGGAGGTGGATACATGAAGTTCCGGCTAAGTCCTCACCCTTCCTAAGGGGGACAACGCCGCCAAGCAATTCCCTCCACCAGGAGGATAAAGACATCAGCCTCCCTCAAGGCGCCAACCCTTCAGGAGGCGGATACATCAAGTTTCGGCTAGGTCCTCACCCTTCCTAAGGGGGACGCCGCCAAGCAATTCCCTCCACCAGGAGGACAAAGACATCAGCCTCCTTCAAGGCGCCAACCCTTCAGGAGGCGGATACATCAAGTTCCGGCTAGGTCCTCACCCTTCCTAAGGGGGACAACGCCGCCAAGCAATTCCCTCCACCAGGAGGACAAAGACATCAGCCTCTCTCAAGGCGCCAACCCTTCAGGAGGCAGATACATCAAGTTCCGGCTAGGTCCTCACCCTTCCTAAGGGGGACACCGACCGCCAAGGCTTTGCCTCCACCACGAGAAAAAAATCTTAGCCTCCCATGAAGGCGCCAACCCTTCAGGAAGCGGATACATCAAGTTCCGGCTAGGTCCTCACCCTTCCTAAGGGGGACACCGCCGCCAAGTCCTGACCTCCACGCGAAAAGCAAGTATTTAACAGGAAAATGTCGCCAAGACCTCACTTATGTAGTTCAGCACTTCAATCTCGAAGTCCGGGAAAGGAAATCCGACTCCCCTCCTCGGACACTCTCCAGGTTTGGTGGATACCCGGACGGTAACCCCAATTACCCTCCTCGGACCCTCCACTCGGAGGATTGCCGGATACCCTCCACTCGGAGGATTGCCGGAGCCCTCCACTCGGAAGACTGCCGGATACCCTCCTCGGAGGATTGACGGATACCCTCCACTCGAAGGATTGCCGGATACCCTCCACTCGGAGGATTGCCGGATACCCTCCACTCGGAGGATTGCCGGATACCCTCCACTCGGAGGATTGCCGGATGCCCTCCACTCGGAAGACTGCTGGATACCCTCCTCGGAGGATTGACGGATACCCTCCACTCGAAGGATTGCCGGGTACTCGGATCGTAACTCCGACTCCCCTCCTCGCCACCCTCCAAGATTGCCGGATACCCTCCTCGGAGGATCTTCGGACACCCTCCACTCCTAGGATTGCCGGGTACTCGGATTGTAACTCCGACTCCCCCCCTCGGACACCCTCCAGGATCGGCGGATACCATCCTCGGACAATTGGAAGGAAATCCCGATCCCCCCTCCTTGGACACTTCTCCAGGATTGGCGGGTGAACAAAGTGTATTCACACTTCTCCAAGTTTCCAGCAACAACGCCCTGCAGGTCGGATTTCCCTGCAACAAAGTGCATCCGCACTTCTCAAAGATTAAAGTGTATTCACACTTCTCCAGGACTGACGGATGTCTATTACGCGGATGGTAATTCCGATTGCACTCCTCGGACAACGGGGACACCCCCCCCTCGGACGCCGACGACAGGGACACTTCCCTCGGGCCTTTTGGAGGGACTAGTGATATACACCCCTCGGAAAGTATAGCCGGACCCCTCAGACGCCGACGACAGGGACATTCCCCTCGGACCTTTTGGAGGGACTAGTGATATACACCCCTCGAAAAGCATAGCCGGACGCCTCGGACGCCGACGATAGGGACATTCCCCTCGGACCTTTTGGAGGGAATAGTGATATACACCTTTTTGTACCCAGGGTCCCCTCCCACTCAGACCCGACGCCAAGAG
>QANZ01053560.1:35144-63594 GCA_003254925.1 Chamaecrista fasciculata | reverse complement strand
AAACATACCGGAGAAAAAAACAAAAAAAAAAAAGAAACGGTGGAACAAGCCACCGTAAACGCCGCCATTCTATTGACACGTAGGTTCGGACTAACCCGAACCTGATTCTTGATCTACGAACCTATAGCTTCGGACGACACAGCTGGTGACAGCCTGTCACCAACAAAGTCCCACTCACCTATTCCCCTAACTACGTTCTCTCTCTCTCTCTCTCTCTCTCTCTCTCTTTCTCTGTCTCTCTGTCTCACACACTCTCTCTCTCTCTATCTTCCTCTGCCTTCACAGCGTTCTCTCTCTCTCTCTCTCTCTCTCTCTCTCTCTCTCTCTGTGAGCAAATTAGGGTTTGTGTTCCTTTTTCTGCTGATCTCATTCACTGGCTGTTGGATTCGTCGTTCGATTTCACTAGATCAAGATTCTCTGTACTGTAAGCTTTCAGTTGATCTGCTTTTAGTTCTTCTTCCTCAATTTTTTTTCTGCCATTTCAATTTTCTTCTGTGGTTTTCTCTCCTGTATTTTACCCCCATCGTTTATTTTGCTTTAGATTTGACGCTGTTTGTTCAATGCATATTTATAAATGTTCGGATTATGTTTCTGTTTGCTGTGTGTGTGTCTTTTTTTTTTAAAAAATCCCTTTTGGGAGTTTTCTGTGTTAGGGTTCAGTTCGGATTTGAAATTTGGCAAAAGTTTTATCATATTTTGGGTTACAACTTCTGAGAGGAAAAGAAACCAAATTTCTGATTCTTCACCATGCTTCAAAACCGGATAAACTGAGAATGGTTCAGTTTATCTTTATTATCTAACCTTGTTCTAGCTAGTTTCATACAGACCAAGTCTATTTGTTATAGTGTATTTGGGAAGTTTCAGCTCGTTAACTGTACAATTATTGCTCTTGAGTATACAATTCATGTTAAGAGGTCGTTAATAATTAGTACTTAGTAAAGAACAGCGGAAAATGCTCAGTTTAAGTAGGTACTACTTATGTTCTTTTGATTGTCATCAGAAAACCAAGAGCTTTTTTTATTTTATTTTTTCCTTTTTATTTGTGATTGGAATGGGAGCCTTTTACTGTTTTAAGTTTATGTTGGCTAGACTTATAATGTGAAGGCTTTGGCTTGGGTAATGGACACTTTTAATAACTTTACATTTTACTTGATTGGTTAATCAATGTTACCACCTCTGTAATTGCCTGTGGGCTTTTGTTCGCTTGTCACTGAACTTCTGGATGTTTTACAAGCCTTTCCATTGTGTATTCTTAGAATTAGCTAGACACTGACTCAGTTTTATACTTAGTTTGCCATCCAACTTCCATTGTTTCTTATGTTCTTTTTCTTTTGTGCATTACAGGTGCTTGAATTGGAGAATTAATCCTATCAAACATATGCATTGAGGTTGCAGAGTCTCATGGCCTTGATGTGTATGTGGAAGGATGCTACTTGATTGAGAAGGAATGTTGTGTAGTTATCTTCAATGTGGAGTCATTATGCATATTTAAATTGAACTCAATTACCACATTCCATTATTATATTGGGAGTAGTCATTTTTACTCTGGAACTGGATAGAAGGTACGAATACCAGAGGATTTCTTGAATCCATGCTGTCTGAGAGCATGCGTGAAATCTGTACTTTGGGTAATGCCCCTGACAAGAGTTGCTGCCGATGCATTCGGTGTGGTGACAATTTGTTTTGTAGCCATCTTGATTCTTCTGGGTTTTCTGTGCATTGCTTTCACATTTTACTTCCGCTCTCGTATTCTCAATCAAGGTTATGTTCAACTCAGTTATTTTAGTGGTCCTTGGATCATCAGAGTTGCATTCATCCTATTTGCAATTTGGTGGGGTCTTGGTGAGATTTTTCGATTACCTTATTTGAGGCGCATCCTCCATCTAAAATGGCATGAAACTGTCTGCAAATGTTACATTGTTTCAAATCTGGGGTTTGCAGAACCATGTCTCTTCCTCACTCTTGTGTTTCTCCTCCGTGCACCCTTACAGAGGTTGGAGACTGGAATCATGAACCGGAAATGGAATGGGAAAACAGCAGTATATATTCTTCTTTACTGCTTCCCAGTGTTTCTTCTTCAGCTCTTTGTTGTTTTGATTGGACCTCAGTTGGACAAGAAAAAGGGTATCGGAAAAAAGTTGCCTCATTTTTTTACTAGTACAGCTGCTACCTCTTCAATGACAAGGGACCGTGATATAGCTCTCTGTACTTACCCTTTACTCAGTACTATTGTCCTTAGCATTTTCGCCATTATCCTGACCTCCTACCTTTTTTGGCTTGGGAGGCGGATTTTAAAACTAGTTATTAATAAGGGTTTGCAGAAGAGGGTTTATACATTAATATTCTCAGTCTCAGGTTTCTTTCCGTTAAGGGTTCTTTTCCTTGGTTTATCTGTTTTGTCTGGACCTGAGACATTCAAATTTGAAATTCTTACTTTCTTGGCTTTTCTTGCCCTTGTATGTTGTGCTGGGGTTTGTATATGGATGCTTGTATACCGTCCAGTTGCAGATTGTTTAGCGCTGGGGAATCTACAAGACCTAGAGGCTAGGAGAAGGTTTATTGATGATCATAATGATATCTTGTCTCTCATTGCTAACCAGAGTCATCTGGAAGATCATGTCCAAGAAACTGTTGGGTCTAGTCCTGGTAGATATTCTGATGCATCGAAGCGTGGGTCAATTTCATTCCGGACAATGGGAAACGATGGGGCATCGTCGGCTGGGACATTTGTTGAACTAAGTCTTTTCTCTCCCGGCAGAAATTCAGCCCGACCAGGGTCGCCTCCAGTTCTAGGTTGGCCCATGCGACCCCAGTCTTGAGTTATTGGACCATAAAAGCAGAAACTAGAAACTGATTACTGAGTGAATGTCAATTTTGTGGAAATGGAAAACTGATTGTAAAGGGTTTAGCTTCAATAAGGCTTTTTATTCTTGTTTTGTTTCCTAATTTTAGGTATAATGTTTTCTTTCTGGAATTTTTCGTGAGTACTTCTTCTTTTTACTCTCTTGTGCCATCTTTATAGTCTTTTTTATTTTTCTTGGTCGGTAATTTTGTACTTGCAATGTTTGAATACTCTTATAATGACCATATATTCTCATGAATTGGAGTGGGTGGGTATCTGCACGTTAACTTTGGTGAAAGTAGATTGTTTTGTGACAAGAGATAGACTTGAAACTTTTTGTTAAATTTCTTGTCTCAAATCTCAGTAATCGGTATAAACATGACACATATGAAACTCAGCTTTTTTCACATTTACTTTATTCGCCAACCTGGATCATTCCATCCAAGTATCTGTGATCTAAGGCGAAGTTTAATTTTGTTGGGCATTACCTGAACCCTACCTAACGCTTTCAAGAGATTCTTTGGTTGTTAATTTGGACATTTGGCCTACTTTCAATGCCTTGGGATTGCGGATTCTATTTGAAGGAGCACATCATGTACTATACATATGTGCTCCTTTTTGTGTTTGAGCTTATTATTTGATGGGTGGAGGACTTTTTGTGAAACATGTATATACATTGTTTGAAGGATCAAATACAAGAGAAGACAACCAAGCTTGGTTGGTCTAGTGGTCAGCTCACTAGGTTGCTTAAGCAAGTGTCGGGGTTTGAATCCCACCTTGTGTATGCAGCAATCAATTGGCCAGCAATAAACCTTTAAATGGAGCTCAAATTTGCGAAGGAGGAATAGTTTTTGTCCTATCGGGTTGAGGGATACCTTGAGTAAAAAAAAAAAATACAAGACAAGACGTGATGTTTAAGTAACTCGAACAATTACCAATTGTTACATATGTGCTCCTTTGATTTGGTAGCAATTTTGCTTTATCTTGAACTTCCCAAAATGGAAAAGGCTTCAATCTCTTCAATTTTTAAACCGAGTAGGCTCAAAAGATGAGCTCTGTGTGGATAAAATTATCATTGATATGATACTATGGATAAAATTCAGGACACATTTCAAATTTAAGATCTCAAGTTAGCTTTGTGAACTATTCATTCGTTGATAATTCTCAAGCCACTAATTTCTCTTAGCTGGTCAAAACTGACTTCAAGGAATTCTACCATTCTCCCCATCTTTAGAAATTAAAAGCATCCTTGCAGCTTGACTTATTCTTCAAAAATGGGCCATCTTATACCTCTTTACCATAGTAATGATTGCTTGAAGATGAAAAAAGCCATGCTTGAGAGAAAGAAAGTTGAAATTTTCAACTTCAACTTGGGGAAGGATTATTCAACTTTTCATAGCTTCACACCATTAGAAAGGAAAAGTTTATCAATCCCCAGAACAAGTACTGAGCCTTTTCACAGGTTAAAACAAAGAGGTATTATCAACCCTCCAATACAAAGTACAGAGTATTTTGTTAACATCTAGCAAAAAGTTTAGGTGTTAGGTCTCAAAAAACTCCTTACTAGATCAACCTTTTTTAACAGTACACACAGTATTTGAGCCAATAATTTAGACTTGAACGCTATAGAAACAAAAGAACCATTTCAAATCGTTCCTTCTTTTGACGGAGATAGCGCATGATGTCCAATTAATTTAACAAACACATAATTAATGGTATGCATTATTGGTAATTGTCACATGTAGTAAAACATTTTGCTAACACTTAATTTTAAAGTTTCTTACAAATATCCTTCATTAAAACTTAAAAGTAGTTCTAATCGAAATCCTGTCAAACACTAAATGTTGACATCTCTTTCAATAAGAACTTGAATCTGAGTCTACTATATTGTAGAACACTAAACTCTTCCTATCAATATATTTTGCTGACATATGAAACAAAATTACTACACAAATGGCATAATCCTTTTAGCTAGCCTTTGCTTCACTAGAATTAGCATTCAATCCATTAATACTTAATACTACTAAGTTAAATTGACCATGCCAAAAGAAATCGAGTCTCAATACAATAAATGTTCGTGTGGAGAAATCATTTAGGAATAGATGAGGAATAAGATCAACTCAAACTATGATTCATCCCAGGGAGAACATGTTATTCTTCCAGATGAAAATTTCCAAACAATACATATCGGGTTTACAATTATTTCCTGCTCGATATTCCTTCAACAAAATTTTAATAATGTGGACAATGCTTCCAGAAGACTAAGTTACAAATAACAGTTGCAGAGTACATTTTTAATCAGAGTCATGGCGGATCGCTCAAGAACTGAAGATATATAACATCTGGCGTAACACAAGTTTAATCACACTCATTTGTGTAACAGAAAAGTGAAAACAAAAAGTGATTTTTTGTGGGGAGGGAAGGAGGCGTGCGAGAGCAAAATCTGGCATCCCGATGTAGAATCAGGATGCAAGTAATTTGTAATATCCAGATAAATAAAATCTAGTGTAAGACTATATATGTGGAAAAACTGTTGCCATCAATAAACTGTCCTCAAGAAACCTCAATCATCAACTTCAGCTTTAATTTCCTTCAGCAGCTCATCCTTGTAATCCTCAAAAGTTCCATCAAAAAATTTAACAGTGCCATCCTCAACTACCCAGATTTGACTCCTCTCTTCATCATCACATACACGAGATATCAATCTAGAATCATGACTTACTAGAACAACTCCACCAGTAAATTCATCCAGTGCATCAGCTAATGCATCGATACTTTGCATATCAAGATGATTAGTGGGTTCATCCAACAGCAAAATATGGGGATTTGACATGGATATTGATGTAAAGACCACCCGAGCTTTCTGCCCTCCTGAGAGTTTCACAATTGGTGTAAGATGGTTATGGCTAGGTAGTCCAAACTTACCAAGTTTCGCACGAACAGCCTCCTGCTTGCTGAGTCCTTCTTGGTCCGGATGGAGTCGTAGAAGATACTGAACGGGCGTCTCATCCATTGTCAGAAGGTCCACGAAATGCTGGGAATATCGTCCAATCCTCAACTTCTGACTTCTTCGAACTTCGCCCTCAGTTGGAACCAAATCACCAGCAAGAAGATTCAGCAGTGTAGATTTCCCAGCTCCATTAGGCCCAACAATGGCAACACGAGTCCCCATATCAATACCAACATCAACATTTGACAACCTAAAATCCTGCCGATTAGGGTAGCTGAAACTAACTTCAATAAGCTGAAGAAGTGGAGGTGTGAGTTCAGTAGGCTCAGGAAAATGAAACTCAACGTTGTAATCCTTCCACTTTTGTGGAGCATCTACTGGGGCATCATCATCATCATCAATCTTACCCTTACCTTTACCCTTGCTTTTTGATTCCTTTGCAGCTGCAAACTTAGCTCGTTCCTTCGCCTTTTCCTGCTGAGCTCGGTTCCCACTTCTTTTGGCTGCTCTAACTTGCTTGTCATGAATCTCATACTTCTTATTCTGCTCTTTACGGCGCTGCTCATAACCACTTTCAAAATCATCAAAATTTCCTCGATAGACATCAAGTTTCAAGTCATGCAGATGAATAATCTCAGAGCAAACTGTATTAAGGAAATCCCTATCATGTGACACAACAACCAAAGTCTTCTTCCAACGGCACAAGTACTCCTCCAACCAGAGAACAGCCCTTAGATCAAGATGATTTGTGGGTTCATCAAGCAATAATAGAGTTGGCTGCACAAAAAGTGCTCTGGCTAAAGAAATCCTCATCCTCCAGCCCCCACTAAATGACTTTGTAGGGCGGCCCTGCATATCCTTTGTAAAACCTAAACCAGCAAGAATCTTTGAAGCTTGAGCTTCAGCTTTATCAGAATCCATCTGTTCTAACTTATCATATAGCTCTTTAAGCTTATCTCCTGCATCATCTTCATAACTATCGTCCTTCTCTGCATTTCCTTGAATGGTAGTTGCATTCTGCAGCAAAGCAACCTCCTGCCGAGTTTTAACAAGTTCTTCATTAGCAGAAACAACAGCTTCAAGTGCAGTTTTATCATCACCAACAACCTCCTGTTCAACCAGAAGCACATCAATATTCTTTGGTACTGGCAACTTCCTCCAAGCAAGAAGCTTCAATAGTGTGGACTTGCCTTTACCATTGGGCCCGACCAAACCATACCTCTTCCCATGAGAAATCTTCACTGTTGCATTCTTGAGAAGTTCTTTACCCCTAGCTGAGACAGAGAAACTCTCTACTGATACATCTTTCACATTAGCATCAGCATCTTTCTGCCCATCAATCACTGCAGCACGGCTCCCGATGACCACAGTAAAAGCATCATGGTCATCCTTGAGTGCTTCCTTCTTAGCCAACTCTACAGCGTGGGCAGCAAGAAGTTCCTTCTTTTCACGCTTTTTTATCTCTTTGTCTGAAACAGAAACATCAAGAGGCTTCAGGTCAGGCCTCTGCTGCAGAGTGGACCGCTTAGACACATTATTTTGTGGTTGCTCCTCTTCCACGTCATCCTCATCTTCTTCCTCATCAGAGGGAGGAAGATCTATACCATCAGTGTATGCAGAAGCTTTTGGAGCAGATTTCGCCTTGGGCTTATTGGACGAAGAAGCAACTTTCTTGGGTTTATCAGGTTTTTCATCCATACTGGCCAGCATGGCAGAGACAGATAATTTTTCCTTCTTAGGAGCATCTTTGCCACTTGGCTTAGCCTTTGCAACAGTGCCAGCCTCCTCTGTCTTTTTCCGTCCCATTACTAAGAAAACTGATGCAAGAAAGAAAAATCCATTTAAATTTATGTCAACAAACTCTACTATTGCCATGCTCTTTGATAATTAAAGTTAAAACAACAATGTATAATCTAGTTTAAATATAGCTCAATCAACATTCACGTAATAAGAAAGTAGGAACTCACTTAGACACCAGGGAAGATCCAACAAAGCAACTTGTTAAAAAAAAGAAACCGGGATTAAATTAAGACCATGTTCGGAATAACATAAGCTTTTTTTTTCCTCTCCTCTTCCTAAGACACAATAAAAACAGTTTTTCTTTAGCCAAAAGGAAAGACCTAATATTAGGCCTTAAGAGTCTCTGATATAAATAAAAAAGGTTTTGGCCCAAAAGTTTCGTCCACCAACATTTAATTACAGTAATAGTTTGGACAGCTAATTCAAACCCATAAGAATAAAAGAAAACCAGAATAACAGTGTACGGTATTGGACAATCAAAATGAAATGGTACTGACAATCTACTAATGTGAAGCCGCATTAATTACAGAATCAAAGTTCAGATCTTAATTTATACTTATCTAAGTTAATAACTTGGGTTTGTGATAATTTGTAAAATACATATGCTTGGAACAAAGAGGACTGCACCATGAAATCATCAAAAAGTAGCAACTTCACAACTTTTAAAACACAACTTTTTTTTTTTTGAACCAAAAAGGATGACAAAGAAGCGGTAGTAAATAGATAATACAAAAAACTCAAATGGCTGAAGCCGATTAAAAACTTACCTAAGATACTAATGCTAATCAGAAGTCACAGTAGAAAGCGAGATGGATGGTGAATCTGATGACGTACACAACACAAATACTGAAGATCAGAAAACAGAATATGAGAATACAGATCACAAAACAGAGTTACCATAAAAATTTAAAAAGTATATGAACTTGGCTAAAGCAGCAAGATAAAAAAAAATAGAAAAATCAAAACTTGGCTTCTATTCTAATTCGACAAAATCAGTAGCGCCGACATAATTAAGAGACGAAGTTGATAGAACAATAAGAATTGAAGAAGAAGCACAGAGATGGGGAGAGTAAGCAAACCTGACAGAGCAAAAGAAACCAAATTTTCTCGCCACAATACCCCGATTTGAGCTCTCTGTGTAAGAGAGAGAATAGATGAGAGAGAATACGTTATAGGGTTTGGATCGAACGAAGAAGAAGATGGTTCTTAACTCTTGTCAATATTTACGTTGCTGTTTTTGCACTATTATTTGTTTTTGTTTTTGCAAAGAAAAAACAGTGATAGGATTTTGGGCCCTATTGTACTTTGCTGAACCCAAATTATATTTTAGTCCGATAAATGAGACCCAAATAGAAAGATGAAGACCTATTGGAATCCCTGGAAAAAATTGTTTATTGGCAAATCAAAAAGATTCTAACAAAATAAAAACAAAAAAAAAAAAGATGTCTTGCAAGTTGGAATATTAGTTTATTGATTTTTAGAAAAAAAAATAATGAATATATCTATATGATAGATTAAATTAAGTTGAAGGTTATTTTACTATACTATTTGAGACCTGTTGAGTTTAGAACGTTGTGTTCTATGAAATATGGATACACACATGATACGATACGAATATGGATACACTGACACGTTAAATTCTTAAAGTTATATGACACGACACGACATATATTTATATATTAAAAAATTAAAAATCTATAAATTTTTATGAAAACTTTAAAAATTATAATATCTATTAATAATATATGTCATATGTGTTATTATTTTATATTGTTTGTCATGTTAAAATCAAAAAAAATTATTTTATATTCTGAAAAGTATGAATATGTGTCCTATAAGTGTCGTACAAGTGTCAGACACGGCGACATGTAGGGGTGTACNTCTTTATTAATAAAAACATCATTAAATTGATCCAAAACTAATTGTTTTACTAATATATACAAGTTAAAATATATATAAAATAAATAAATTATAAAAAAAATTTGGCCCGGCCCGGGTCTGTACCGTGACAGGTCTTGGGCCAGCCAAAAACCCGGCCCGTGTACACCCCTAATGACATGCTCTCAAAATAAAGTGTCCATACTTAATAGGTTTTGTTCAACCCGATGTGAGGATCTGAGGTAAACTATGACTTTGATTAATTTTGCTCCCTCTTGCCTTGATATATACTTTAATTTTAAATATCTGTTATTAACTACCATAAGATAATCTCTAATCAAGTTGGACTAAAAGATTCAATAAAATGTTTACGAATTGTGTTATCTATATGATTAATCAAAATCATAGTGCGAAATATCACAGGATTTGAATTGTTATTATATGACTTGAGAATTCAAGACTAAGGGTTTGTTAGAGATTGATTTTATGTTTTTTGTTTGGGATTGCTTTTGGAATATCAAAGGAAATAGTAATGCATGTAAATTAGGGAGTATATTTTGATTATTTTCTAATGAGAATTTTTTAAAATTTTCTTTTATTTTTCTTTTACTTGAATTTTAGAACTTTAAGATTTTATTATCATAAAAATCAACTTTCTCAAGTCTTAAAATATTTTCTTTTTTCTTTTTTGAATCTTGATTTTTTTTAAAAAAATCATTGAGAAATTAGAATAAAAACATATTTCTAAAAAGTTAAAGAAAGGGAAAGCTCAAAAAGCAACAAGTATAATTGGATTTGAAAAAGAAAATCAATCAACTTACCTAAAGACAGTTTTTTTTTTCTTTGTAATTAACAAGAGACGGATTATGTAACTATTGGAGTTAAATCCAAAGTTAAATCCAAGCTTTCATGAGTTTCAATGTGATTGAATTTATATTTTATACAATTCAAGTTCGGGATATGATTTTTATTTGCATTTTTTTGCTGTTCAAGTGCCCAGGTTAGCAAGTCATTCATTTTTTTGTTTTTTTCATGTAATCCAAACAAAAGAAAAACTTATACAACAAACGGCAAAAAATTTTGCGAAGGAATTATTTATTCAGGAAAACTTTTTAAAAGTTCAGTTTTCTACAAAACGAGCCTTGGGTAACAAAGTTAACATTTCTCTTAAATGTATATCTTTATGAGTTATGACACATCTTAAAAAACTCTTCAAATTTTTTGTCCTTTAGTTCATTTCACTTGGATCTCTCTAAATGAGGGGAAAGAAACAAAATATATATAAATCCTAAAATAAGTTGAATACTATAAAATTTTATATGATGTTCATGAGTTGTTTGCCATGAAATTCTCTAATGAAAAGAACTTGGGGAAGAACTTTGACGTCTCAATTTCATGATATTGATGCATAAAACTCCTGTATTGTGTGTTTGAACTTTTGATTAAGTAAATTTCTAAAACCGTTAGTTTTGTCTTTGGAACACAAGACCTATTAAGTGTCATGCTCAATTGTGAGAGGATGACTTATGCTTTTTAGTTTGGAAAATGTGTTGAAGAATTACTATAACACAAAGCTTTAAAGGCTTGCATTTGATCTTCATTGGCAACTTTGTCTTCAGCCGCTATATGGAGTAATAACTTCAAGATATATTTATGTCTTTGTTCCTCATAAGTAATGACTTTTAGTGCAAAATAAAATTCATTTCACTACAAATCACTTCGAAATTATGATTGAGCATAAATATTTTCTTTAAGCCGACTAATATCCATATAGCCTACCCTACCTAATAGAAAAAGACTTTGATTATTATTGATTATTATTGTTGTTGCTGTCTAGTATGCTTTTACATGCAATGTGACCAACCAAGTTTGGGCATATTCACCATAAATTGGTAGTACCACCTCTGGTCTCAAATGATTCAATTAAATTGGAGCTAACAATATAAAGTCGATGTTAAGGCTGAGTTGAACAGAAAATTTTGTAGCAACATATGATTCAAACCTTATGGCTATATAAACTGAACCTAAGATCACTAGTATTAGATTTCAAAAAATAGAAAAAAATATATCAGCCCACTAAAAGAGATTCTGATCTTACATCAAGTTATAACTCATACTGTAGTATATTGTAATAAAACTAGCCAAGTGATGTGCTATCAAACTGTAGACAAGTTATTACATAAATTAATTTATTGTAAAAGTTTGTGGCATCCAACAGCAACTTCTCTAAATAATCATTGTAGCAAATCTCCACATTTAACATACATAAAGAAAAAAAAAATCAAGCACAAGCAACATCATTATATTTGAATGCATAACAAGACATAAAGTATTTCACTATACTTATTGACATCAACACTCGTCATTATTGAGCAACAAAGAAACATAGTGTTTTTGGAGACTTCCACATACCTGCAACATTTAAACATGAAAGCATCATAGAGAAGACTTTACTTTTTCACACCAACACTGAATATTATGATTAACAAGGGAAACACAGTTAAGGGAAAATCAAGTAGAAGCTGAGAAGATAGATTCAAAACGCCCTCTGACATTGTTATCTGTCCACTCCAAATTGTTCCACCATTCTTGCTCGCCTATGAAGGTTCTCAAGTTGCTTGCATTGGTCATGTTGAAAGGTAAAGATTTCAGCTGAGGACACTTGCTTACATTCAACAGCTCCAAAGAAGGCCATTCCAAATTTTCATTTGGGCATATGGACCTCAAGTTTGACAAGTTATCCAACACCAGCATCTCCATTTTCGGAAGCACATGCCGCTCTCTTTCGGTGATCCCCTTAAGCGTGATGATTTCCTCAATTTTTGAACAATCTTGAACTACAAGTTTATGCAATTCTGGGAAATCATAAATTTCTACTTTGAAGAAAATTCTTCTCAGCATTGGACAATTCTTCAATGTCAAAGTATGTAACTTGGAAAAGCTTCCAGCATACAAGGGACCCCTGAAAACAAACTTCAAGTGAAGCAAATTATCCAAGTATAGTTGCTCCAAATTTGGCAAGAGGCTTCCAGTTTCAGGTGTGATGCCATTAGTAGCACTGCCGACCTGATCGCCTGCAACAATGGCTGAAATTCTATTGCACCTCTCAATAACTAAACCGCGGATGCGGTTCAAGCTTGATGTCCCAACAAACTCTGAAAGATTTTTTATGTCCTTGTGACAGATTAGCTCCAATGCATCAGTTTGGGGGAGTACCTCACTGATTGTTAGGTCATCCTTCTGCTCACCATTGCAATACTTTACATAATTGGTAATTTTGTACTCGAAAGACTCAAGGATCTTGGGACGTTTTGAGTTTTTGCATCCCACAAAAAACCGGAATGAAGTGAATTGCTTATGGTCTCCCCATGATTTGCTGCTTTCAATAAAGTTACTGAGAGTTTCTGAGGAGGGAAAGCTGCATCTGAAAGTGGTCAGATGTTCCAATGAAGCCACCTGCTTTAAAACAGATTCAGCATCTCTGCACCATTGCTCATAGGATTTCACTTCAATGATTTATTCTTCTAACTTATACAACTTTGAAATCACATCATCATGAACATTACTAGGATCTCTTCCTGTTATGTATGGAATTCGTAGGCACCTTAAGTTAATCAACCATCTAAGATGAGATGGTATAAGATTTACTTCAGTATCTCGAATGTCAAGGACCTCAAGTTGTTGAAGTGATTCAATAGCAGATGGCAACACAGTTAATTGTAGACAACCATTTAGATAGAGTGTCTTTAAACTAGTTAATTTTGACAACGATGATGGTAACTGTCTTATTTTAGTACCATGCAAGTCTAGCACAAGAAGACTACACATGTTGTCAAAAAAAAATGGTGGAATTACGGTCAAATTTAAACTCTTTTGTAGCAATAGTGTTTGAAGAATGCTACTATCTTGGTTTGTTGGTAGACCATCCATTTTCCTACCAATCATAGACACCCATCTTGCTTGTTCCCATGTTTTCGATCTGGAGGGTTCCTCAAATTCTTCACTCTCAACATAAGAACTGCATTCGGCATATTGAGAGGATATGTGCAAAGCAAGTTGCCTAATACAATCATTCATCTTGACACATATCATTTGTTCTCCTCTCTCCAACAATGAAACGTTAATAAGGTGCTCCAATACAGCATTACCACGGTTACGCACATTTTGATACCTAGTTGTTGCATTAACATCACCAAGAAAGCCATGAGCTGTCCAACACTCCACCAAATAATCTGTGTAAACCTTACTATTTGCAGGATATAATGAAGTATATAAGAAGCATCTTTGTTTCTTTTCATCTCTTAGTTGATCATAACAAAATTTCAAACATGAGTATAACTCTTCTAGTCCTTGATTTTCAATTTGAGGCCACGGCTTGAGATCTTCCAAACCAGCTTGCCAACTAGAAGCAGACTCTTTCAATTTAAAAGAGCTTGCTATCTTGTGTATAAGAAGAGGGAGACAAGAGCACCTCTTACATATAAGCCGAGCTATTGGTTGAATGCCAGGAAAATCAATAACAGGACTGACACAGTCTCGAAACATCTTCCACGCTTCATCTGGAGATAATTGCATGACATTGACTCGCCTCTCCACCCTGTTTAGCTTGCAAACATAAGGATACTGAGTGGTCATTACCACCTTGCTGCCATTGTTGTTATTTGGAATTCCTAAACGGTTTAAATTGATATAGTCCACAACATCATCAAACACCAACAAATATCTTTTGCTTTCTAGCTCTTTTTGTATTCTTCTGGCAACTTCATCAGTGTCATTGTTGGCCTCTCTGTTAGGCATCAATCGATCTGCAATTCTCTGCTGAATTTCATTGTCACTATGATTAGCTAGCACTCTAATAAAAATAACTATATCAAACCACTTAGCAACCTCGTCATTGTTGTTAAGATTTCTCATGATTGTTGTTTTCCCCACCCCTTTTGTTCCACAAACTCCAATTCTTTTCACTTTATAGTTTTTCAGCAAAGCCAGAATTTCCTCCAAGGCACCTTGAAGAGTGGGGTACCCCATAATCTGTGGAACATCCAACTCCTTCAAGACTGGCTCTGGCAGTTTATCAACCAAAAAATCACCAGGACGTTCCTTTGATAGTTCAAGGACTTCCTTGAGCTTCGTTGCCATCCTTTCACTCAAACGAGATCGCTTCAGAATCCGCCATTTTGGTATCATTTCTTGTCCATGTATGTTTCTGAGGGAGTCCACATCTGCAACAATTTCTGATATTCTGTTCTTCCATAATTTGTAAGTATTAGATGTATCTTTCCATTGGTGTCTCTGAGCTTCTCTATCACTGTCCTCTTCTTGAGCAAGAAGCCATTTCAAAGCTTGGTCCAACGCTGTATATCTTTTATCCAATTGTTTGGATGATGCTATTTTGTTGCCGAGGTAGGACTTTGATCCTTGAAGTCCCAAACCCACCACCTCTCCCAAAGGAGGTGCTGCAAGCTGAACAGCAGCCATCACAGCCATTGAGAAACTTCAAGGCCTACCTACAGAATAGCCCAAGAAGTGTTAACAAGGAGAGTAATGTAGTTCAAGAAACATAAATCTAATAGAACCATTCAAACTAAGATACAATGGAACTATATATGTTGCTAGCTAGGTTTTCAATCATGCATGTATTGCGAGTTGGTTGCTTGAATTGACCTTATTAATTTTAGTTATTTTGTTGTAAATACATACCAAATAGAAGTAAAACACATTCAACTGCACCATACAATAATTCTTACAAAGGTATCAAGTACTAAGGAATATAACGCAATGGAAATAGATATACTGCTAAATTAAACAAGTAAAATTATATTAAGTAATGCAATATATATAGATCATTACAAATCAAAGGAAGATTAAAAATATTGATTAATTCTTGAGTTTAAAAGCAACTGGCACTTACCAAAATTGCCACAGCTTAGTCTTCTTCGTTCTCCTCTTTCAAACAGTTTCATGAAATTGACAGATTTCTGCAAAAGCCGATTCTTTGGTTGTAAAATTCAGATCCATATATACATCTGAGTCATCAAGCTATTTCAACATCAATTGCACATCATAAGAGAAATAAACTAAAAAGAAGGAAAAGAAGAAGTAATGGATTATGCATACCAGAACTAGCCCAAAGGAATAGCCTTTTTTTTTTTTTTCTGCTGCTGATCGATCATAGTTCTTGATTCCAATGATATAAAGGGTTTCAGTTTATTGGTCAACGTTTGAGTAGAGGAGCAGCTTCAATGGAAAATATTCACTCAGAAAATAAACAGCCATACATAGATATCAAATTTCCAAGTTTTAATAATTCCTGGTCTAATTATGTCTTATCTGTTTAATTGTGTGGCTCTTGTGGAAGGCTGAAGTACTTTTTACCTTAGTTGTGGGGATTATTATGAATTTCACCTTATTTTAAAATTAGTTTTAAAGTAGAGTAATATAAAAGATTAAATTGGACTTTTGATCCCATGTAATTGGACTAAATTACATATTTAATTTTTTTTTTGTTCTTGCATATAAAACCAGAAAATTTTGACCTGGAAGAATGAAAGGATAACTGCATATCTCGGAATTGAAACACAGCCACATAGATTGAAGTCTTTTATTCTATCCAAAGTTTGGCCTAAATCAAATCAGTGCAAGTAAGCCTGCGTTCTTGTTCATTTAATTGTTTTTATCTGTTTCGCTTCTAAATTTTAACTTGCACATATACTTGATGGTTGGGATCTGAATCTCTTTGTCGATTTTGTTGTTGTGAGTGTTTCTATGCCTATCATTCATTCAATTTATTTGAACTTGCGGCTTTTGCTGCTTATGAACTTGAACTAAATAATCGACGTATCTAAGCAAAGTAAGTTTTAGGAAATTTGTTTCCGTTTTCTTTTCTACGATAGTTTCTATTCTTGTGTAACTTTTAAACAAGATGGTATTATTTTATCTAATAGGCTTAAGACATTCTGTTAATTCTGACCTCATTATTGATTTTTGAAGTCCGTAGCCAGGAGAACAAAAACAGCAGAGATGATGAGCTCTTCCAAGGGCAAGGAAGTGGGAGATGAAGAGCTACAGAAAGATCTCTTATGTTTGATGAGGATAAGGGATTTCTTGTTTCTTATTTTGAGTTATCCGATGAGAATTGGGATTGAAGTATTACTGAAGGACTGGATCTACGAATTCATGAGGTTCAGTAAGAATATGAGTCGTCATGAAGGGATGCTAATTTATGATAGTTTCCAGAGAGAAGTTAAGGTTCTGCTTTCTAAAAGCCCACTGAAATATGTTGGAGGGCTTATACCAAATCACATTATAGCAGATATAATAAATGATGGTAGCAACATATCAGAGAAGCACGTGCCTGACCCCATTCTCCCCTTAGCTACGCACCTTGCTGTTCAGCAACTGTTTCAAACTTTATCTCCATATCCTTATCCTATCCGAAATGTGATGTTCTCAACAAGAGACTTTGCTGAAAAACAAATCGTAGTGGAAAAGATTAAAGAAGTATTTCGTGGTGGCTTCAGATTTTATGAAGATTATTTCACATATTGGGGAGTCATAGTTCTGAATGACACAAATAATCAGGAAGATGATAAACAGTTCCAAGTTCTAGACCCAGAAGTAAGAAGATGGCTGGAGCAGATTATGGGCACGAAGTTGCAGAAGAATGATGACAGCGCACGGGGGTGGAAAAGAAATATAGTGGTTGTAGTGGATGGGGATGGTGACAAAAAGCTAGACCTCTCGAAGGTGCGCTTCCCAAAGAGGGAATATATTAGAGATGTTGTGGTGTTTATAAAAACAGAATCAGAAATAGAATTATCATGGGCTCTGGAAATGGATCTGGTAATCAGGACAAAGGATCATGTGTTGCCGTGGGAGGTGTTTTGCGAGAAAGTGGGCAGTGAGCTTGTACTAAGTGCATCTAGTAGTAGTGACATCCAGAGGATTGCAGTGCAAATTGTTGAGGAGTGTGGTGGCCATCTCCTTGCCATCCTACTTGTTGCCAAGTCATTGCACAATGTTGAAGATGCTCAACTCTGGAGACTTGCCTTGGAAAAATTGCGTTACCCTAATCTTATTTATAGTGATGCAATAAGGAAAAGGCTGAAAAACAGAAACAGAGGGAATGTGTTAGAGAATGCATTCATAAACATCATCTGGGTAGACATCATTTTTGAAATACGAAAGCCTCGCCTTTCATGCTGTTCCAGGGCCTTTGAACCCCAGCACTACTTGATGATGGGTGCTGAGGAATTGTTCAAGATCTGGTTTTCTAAGAAGCTAGTAGACAGTCAAGAAGAAGCAGAGCATACTCTGAGAGAGCTTATTGATTGTTGTATCTTATTGCAGTTTGAAGACACCTCAGATCGGTCTTTCCTACTGCCAGAAGAAATCAGAGATATCTTAAGAGGCATTGCTAGAGGAGAACATATATATGGTGATGGAAAAAGGACGATCAGGATTGACAGAGCCACCACAAGCTTGGCATTGGCATGGTGCTGTCAGCATTCATCTGATGAAAAATAACATATCAGAGCTTCCACAATCCCCAAGCTGCCTCAGACTTGAATACTTGTACTTGAATGGAAACACTGATTTGACGGAAATTCCGTCATCATTTTTCCAACACATGCCTTTGCTCCAAGACCTAGACCTATCCAACACAAGCATACGACATTTACCAAGCTCCATCTTCAAGTTGGCTCAGCTCAAAACATTGAATTTGAGAGGATGTAATCAATTGAACCAACTGCCCCTAGAAATTGAACAGCTTAAAAATCTTGAGAACCTTGATCTTGATGGAACTACTATTACAAATCTTCCAGAATTTCTAAATTTGCCCAAACTGAGAAGTTTATTTCTGGGAGGCGACTTTGATTTGATGGAAATTCCATCATCATTTTTCCATCACATGCCTTTGTTCCAATTCTTGAGCCTATCCAACACAGGCATACGACATTTACCAAGCTCCATCTTCAAGTTGGCTGAACTGAAAACATTGAATTTGAGAGAATGTAAGCAATTCAACCAACTGCCCCTAGAAATTGAACAGCTTCAAAATCTTGAGAATCTTCTTCTTGATGGAACTCCTATTACAAATCTTCCAGAGTCTCTAAATTTGCCCAAACTGAGAAGTTTATTTCTGGGAGGCAACTTTGATTTGATGGAAATTCCGTCATCATTTTTCCAACACATGCCTTTGCTCCAAGTCCTGGACCTATCCAACACAGGCATACGACATTTACCAAGCTCCATCTTCAAGTTGGCTGAACTGAAAACATTGAATTTGAGAGAATGTAAGCAATTCAACCAACTGCCCCTAGAAATTGAACAGCTTCAAAATCTTGAGAATCTTGATCTTGATGGAACTCCTATTACAAATCTTTCAAAGTCTCTAAATTTGCCCAAACTGAGAAGTTTATTTCTGGGAGGCAACTTTGATTTGATGGAAATTCCGTCATCATTTTTCGAACGCATGCCTTTACTCCAAGTCCTGGACCTATTCAACACAGGCATACGACATTTACCAAGCTCTGTCTTCAAGTTGGCTCAACTCAAAACATTGAATTTGAGAGGATGTAATCAATTCAACCAACTGCCCCTAGAAATTGAACAGCTTCAAAATCTTGAGAATCTTGATCTTGATGGAACTACTATTACAAATCTTCCAAAGTCTCTGAGCTTGCCCAAACTGAGAAGTTTATTTCTAGGAGGTGACTTTGATTTGATGGAAATTCCACTCTCTTTTTTTGACCGCGTGCCTCTGCTCACCACCCTGAGCTTGTCATGCACTAGCATACATGATCTTCCAAGCTCATTTTTTAATTTAGAGGAGCTTACTAGTCTTTATCTTAAAGATTGTGAGCTTTTCATTGAACTATCTCCACAGATTGGACAGCTTAGAAAACTCAAATATCTTGATCTTGATGGCACTCAAATTACGCATCTGCCAAAAGAGATCCAAGAGCTGACCAATTTGGAAAGCTTGTCCCTCTCTTTTTCTGGCTATCATTGTAACAGTGGTCATGGCAAGAAATTCATGGAATTTCCTAGCTCTCCAATGGTTCCTCTTGGTTTCATACAAAAACTGACTCACCTGAAGTATTTAGAGATTGATGTTAATCCCGACAACGAGTGGTGGCACAGCAATGTGGAACACATTCTTGCAGAACTTGCTGCATTAGAAAAGTTACGAACACTAGACCTATACATCCCAGAAGTCAAACTTTTGAAGTCCATACTAAAGTGGCGTTTACTTAATTTTAGATTAATCGTTGGGCATCATATGGCACGAATCATATCGCGTGCTCCACTTGCAGTTGAAGTTAAGTTTAAACGAAGTAATAAAAGCTTGAGATTCGTAAATGGTGTAGATTTTCCTAATGAAGTGAAGGACGTCCTTCGATTTGCAGAGGTTGAGTCACTTTTCTTGGACCACCACATGACCATCAACCATCTCACTGAATTCGGATCAGAGAATCTACGATATCTAAAGTTGTGCATTTTGGGGGAGTGTAATGAAATGCAGAGCATTGTGGATGGAGATGAGAAGCACCTTCTTACTGGGTTGTTCAATTTGCAGTTTTTGACCATATTTTACATGAAGAATCTAAGAAGCATCGTTGGACAGCCAAAGCTTCATGCATATTCTTTTTCTCGGCTAAGATTCTTGGCATTGCATACTTGCCCTGAGTTAACCACCATCCTCGCCGAGCATTTTCTTGATAATCTTTCCAAGTTGGAAGAAGTTGTAGTTGAAGACTGTCCAAAAGTGTGTAGTGTAATATCTTGTCAATCATTGATACCAACAAAAGGAAAGTTCCTCCCAAGCTTGAGAAAGTTATCGCTTTTGCATCTTCCTCAACTTGTTACCATTTCAAATGGATTGCATATTGGGGAAAGTTTAGAAGCAGTTGGATTCTATCATTGCCCGAAACTCGAAAGTCTTTCTTTGACAGAATTGTCAAGCAAAAATCTACAGACTATCAGAGGAGAAATCGAATGGTGGGAAGCTCTTGAATGGAACGAAGCAGAGTGGGGACAAGAAGGTCGGCCTCATAAATTCAGTCAAATTTTTTCTCCAATTGATGAGGATCTCGATGTGTTGACTCAATTAACTACAACCTACAAGGAATTCCAAGTCCAATGAAGTAAAAGATTCAGGTGACTTCTTGTTCCTTCTCTTGTGAAATTGATACTAATTACCATAATCTTGACCTCCTTCTGGGCTTCATTGCTTTAAAACGTGATAGAGTATTGTTAAATTAAAAATGACAAAATATTTATATACCTTAATTTTGTTATATGGCTTGTTATTGATTTATATAACTGCAATTATACTATATGCCTATTATTGATTTCTTTTGACTGTTTTGGTATGAAACAGAGGTACAACTAGCAAAAAGGAAGAAGGGACGCTAAAAGCTCAGAATCGGTAATGGTCTCTTTGAATTGTGTTATTCTGAGTTTCTGACATGGTATACAACTGATAGTACTCTAAAGTTCATCAATCTCAAGAGAAGATCTACTTGTAAATCCTAGCATAATTTGATTCAAAACTTAATTGAAGTCCATTCATCATTTTGCTATTAGATTCTAGAATCATATGTAACATAAAAGAAGAATTTTAAAATCTTATAGTGTCAATGTGTTAAAAACCTCTGCATGTCATGCTTTAATTGAAGAATCTAATAGCAAACATATAAAAATCTTGAGTTTGTATCAATGTGATAAAAACCTCTATGAAATTCACGTTACTGGTAATCATTGCTTATAAATTGGCATATTACTAATCCGAATTAATCTGCATGACTTCATTTTCATGAGGATTTTCCAATTTAGCATATTTCTAATTAAATTTTCCATGCCTTCATTATCAGGATTGCAGTCCATTATACAGCTGATTTCCCACAGGAACTGCGGCAATGTTGTTTAGTGCTTTAAGTTGCTTTTGATCTGTGTTTTGAGTTTTGACTACTGAGTTTATTTGTTGTTCATTTTCAATAAGCTTGAAGCCTTGAACTAAATAGGATGGGTTTGTGCCTATGTGTGAAAAATAATATTTATTCTCTTTGTGAATTGGGTTTTTTATATTTAAGATAATTAAATAGCATTTTTCTTTATTGTTCAATTTCATTTTCATATGAAATTCTTTAGGTTTCAGTTTAACTTTTCATACTTGTAAACAAATAGAAGATTTCATTTCATTCTATCATTTTGTTTTGCTCATTCTCCACCTTCCGATCTACCGGCCCGAAGAAATACAAACTTGGAACACAAAAAGAAAGAGCAAAATGAAGAACATAGTTTGGAAAGTAAAACAAAATAACAATTTGAATAAAAAATATTAATTGTTGGGATAAATTTTGAATATATGCCCTTTTGTAATTTAAGTGTTATTTTCTAATTAAATAATTCGGATGTTTTGATAATTAACAAAAATTTTCACCTTATTATTTTATTTTTAATGATCTAATTATGATTAAGTTTGAGAATTATAAATTCTTGATTGAGTTGTTTAAGCTAATTGAAGACCTGATTGAAAAACAGTTTAAGGAATTTTATATAAACCATGTGCTAAATCTGAAAAGGAAATTATTTCCTAATTTATTACCTTATTTGCAGATTAGGAATTTTATAAGCAAACAATTTAAATTCTCCAAATTTGTCAATGTTGTTTAATGCTCAACGTTCAAATATTATCTATGTCAGCTGAGCATACATGGAAGGATATTTAAATACTATGAGAAGACCAAGGGAATTTGAATTTCAATGAAGAACATGTATTCCTAGCCTTATCAAGAACCATCCTTATCAAGAATGCAAGACTGCTTAACTGAAGATTTCAAATGTTCAAGACGTCTGAATGGCTGAATATTTGGCTGCTAAGTGCTAAGAGCTATCTCTATCACATTAGTTGTGTTATCCTTCGTGGAAATCGATCTTAGTGATCATTCACTTTGTGTGAAACCTTCTATTTGTGAGAGAATCCAATTTCTTTCATCTTGAAACTTCTGATTCGTTTATTTACCTCCTAGTGGTAATAGGTTGCATTTCTCGGTTGTTGTAAAACCCTAATGGTGATTCGTGAGTGGTTGCTTTGTAAGAGGAGTTGTTATAGGAACTTTATTGTTACCCGTGAGGACTTATGGTTTGGGAAAACGTAAAAGAGAGACTTGTAAAACCTGGGTGATGCGTGAGTAATTGTCTTCCAAATTGTAATTTTGGTTAATTTACCCATAATATAAAATTCTCTTGATAGAGAGAAAATCTTTTTATAGGGATTAGTATCTTTATTTGAACCACTATAAAGTTGGCTGTGCTTTTCTCCTTCTCTTAACTTTTTTATATTCTGCACTTTATCTTATTTGAGTTAAAGAACTGTTTTTTTTATAAAGCAACTATTTTCATAAGAGAAACTGTTTTCGCTAAGGAACTGTGTTCAGAAAGAAACTATTAAAGAATTTAACTAAGAGGAATTGCTTTAAGGAACTTTTTTAAGAATTGTTTTAACTTAAAAAAAAAAGTTTTAATTTTCAATTCACCCACTCTTGATAGATGTTTCCTTGTGTATTCGGACTATCATTTAATGATGATCTCTATAAAATAAACAAAATAACAAATTTATCAGGTTTTAACATATGGTCAACAAGTGAGTGGTGGAGGAGCATCAAAGAAAAATATCAACTTAGACAAAAAATGAAAACAAATACGTAAAACTTTTATTTCAACAACTTTCGTTGTACTCTACCACTCAAGGCCATATAGTCAATTGAGTAGGACTTTGAAGTTTGAACTAGTGTTAATGATTTATCATAAATCCAAAAATTTCAACTCATTTTAAAATTAGGCCAACTCAACTCTGACTCCAATTAATCAACGGGCTAGAATTGAATTAAGTTGGGTCGACCCTATTTTATAATTATTTTATTTATGATTATAAATTTTTATTTTGATCTCGCAAATTAGAGACTAATTATGATATGAAATATTAAAAAGAGTGAATATATATATATATATTAAAAAGAGTATAAATAATTTCTATTAAAAATAGAATAATAGTAATATATATTTTAAAAATAATTTTAATTTTTTTAGAAATTCAAATCTAAAACAATATTTATATATATATATTTTTTGGCCGAAACAATATTTATATATCTGACATGTACAATTATTAGTAATAAATATGATAACATAATAAAATGAATTGTTTACATAATTTTAACATTGATTTGAATGATGTTACTTTTTTTTTGGTTGCCTGAATGATGTTACTTTAATATATAGTTTACGTTGTTTCTATTTAAATTATAAACCTAATTTAATTTATATCTCATTAATTTCTGTTAATTATATTTTATTATGTTAAATTATGTTTCTTTAAACAAATTGAATATTTGTACATTTTGATTTTGTATTATATAATTATCACTTTAATTATAATTTTTATGTAATTTTTTTATTTCAAACTATGTCATACTTAATTTATTATTTTAAACTATTTGATTGGGAAAAAAATTAATTACTTCAAATTTTAACTTGACTTGACTAAAAAGGAACAAGAAGGCCACAAATTCTCATCCAAACAGCTATACTCATTGAACTCTTGCATTGCAGTCCCTGGAAAGAAGTTTGTGAATCAGATCAGTGCAGGTATGCGTGCGTTTTAATTTCTACCAGTTAATAGTTTTGAATTTTGATCCTCTCTTTTTGCTTTTGAATATTTATCTTACATACTTTATGGTTGCAATCAATCTTCGAGAAGGTGAAAAATTTTGATCAATTTGTAGTTTTTATGAAACAATTAACCTACTGAAGCAAAGGATATATCAATTTAATTTGTTTCTGCGGCTTTCCAATCTTTTTTCTTCAGTAATAGATATACTCTCTTGTATTAATGGGATTATATCTAGTGATAGGCTAGTCTCCCACAATTCGAATTTCCATACGAGAAATATCACATTCAGTAAAGGTTAAAGAGTCATATTGGTCCTAAATGCATGTCCTAATGTTCATTTTGGTTTATTATGTTTCAAAATGTTCAGATTGATCCTAAATGTTGGCAAAATGTTTCATTTTGGTCCCAAACTATTGAATATGGCTTGTTTCAAGTTCAAATGTGACGAGTTTAGAGCTAGTTATTATTCTCGAACAATACTTTCTCTATTTAGTTGGGGTGGTCAGTAGACGAGTTCTTCATAACAAGTCATTTGAACTTGAAATGAAAAACGAGAGAAATATGACCAAATTCAATTGTTTGAAACCAAAATGAAATATTTTGCCAACATTTAGGATTAATTTGAACATTTTGAAATATCGTAGACCAAAATGAACATTAGGGCATACATTTAGGATTAAAATGACCTTTTGACCTTTAGTAAATGTCTCAAATAGGATATATATATATATATATATATATATATATTTATATATATATTCTCTTATGCTTTTATACGACAGATCAGATTTTTTTTTTTTGTTTACCTGTATCATGAACATTTTGTTAATTCCAATCAACCAAATAATTAGGCTTATGTTATATTGCTATGTCATATATCTTATATCTTTTAATGCTCTTTTTTTTGTTTAATGTGATGAATGCAGGACAAACATTTTGTTTGATATTTAAAGTTCCTACTCTTGAGGTCTAAGCAAGTCAGATGAGTTCATCCAAGGGCAAGGGTGATGGAGATAAGTCTCCGTCAGAAAAGAAAGAGATGAAACAGTATTTGCCAATTGATGTGGTGCACCATCTGCTACGTTTGATGAGGATAAGAGATTTTTTAAGCGTTCTCTTGAGTTACCCCATGAGAATTGGGAATGAACAATATCTAGAGGAGTGGATTGATGGAGTCTCAGAGTTTAGTGGCTCCAGATATTCTGAACATGTAGCAGCAATTGTGACTGCAGATGATGATGACAAAAAGATGCAACTTGCCCATATTTTAAGGAGAAAGGTTGGATTTCAGCTTTCTAAAATGCCACTTAGACATTTGAGAGGGCTTACACCATATCACATACTAAGTGATATAGCAGATGGTGATAGCTTTAAAGTTTTCAGTGCAAGCAAATCAGAGAATCTAACCAATGACCCCATTCTCGACTTGGCTACACACCTTGCTCTTCGCCATCTGTATCAAACTTCAATAGCAGCACATTCCAAAATCAAGAATGTAATGTTCGTGACAAGAAACGATGCTGAAAAACAAACTGTTGTGGAAAAAATAAAAGTGGATGATGAAGTTCTTCGGAGATTCGGTAGAGTCCTGGTGTTTGATGTTTCAAAGAATCAGATGGATGATGATCAGTTTGAAGTTCTAGAGCTAGAAGTTAGAAGATGGCTGGAGCAGATTATGAGTTCAAAGTTGCAGAAAGATGACAACGTTTTGCTTGCATGGGAGAATGAAAGAAACAAGATGGGGATGGACCCTAGAACCAAATATTTAGTGCTTCTGGTAGATGGGGATGGTGACAAAAAGTTAGAACCTTGGAATTTGCATTTCCCAAGGACTAGACATACTAGAGATGTTGTGGTGTTTATAACAACAGAATCATCAGCACAAAAATGGATAAATTAAATATGGAGGTTGATCTTAGCATCAGGACGAAGGATCATTTATTGCCATGGGAGGTGTTCTGCAATAATGCTGGCAGTGAGCTTGTAAGTTCATCTAGTGACATCCAGAGAATTGCAGTGCAAATAGTTGAGGAGTGTGGCGGCCATCTTCTTGCCATTCTCCTTGTAGCAAAGTCATTGCACAATGTTGAAGATGTTCAACTATGGAGACTTGCATTGGAAAAAGTACATTACCCAAATCTTTCCTACAACTATTCAGATAATCATCTGCCTTACAACATTTATGATGAAACTCTGAAGTTTGATGAAGGGAGAGGTGTAATGTTTAATGCATTGATAAACATCATCTGGGTCGATGAAAGCTTTGAAAGAGAAAAGTTCCGGCTTACTCGCTGTTTAACAGTCTTCAATTCCAGACACTTTATGAGTGATGATGAATTGTTCAAGAACTGGTTTTCTTGGAAGTTAGTCAACAGTCAAGAAGAAGCAGAGAGTACATTGAGAGAGCTTGTAAATCATTCAATCCTATTGCAATTCGAAGAATCCTATGGTCGGTATATCTTATTGCCAAAAGAAATAAGTGATATCTTAGAGGAATTGCTAAAAGAGAACATATGTGAAGATGTAAAGAAAGAAAGAATAGGGTTGACAGAGCCACCAGAAGTTTGGCATTGGCATGGAGCTTCCCAAATTGAGTTGATGCACAATAATATATCAGAGCTTCCTCAATCCCCAAACTGCCCCAGACTTGAAGGGCTGTACCTGCAAGCCAATGTTAACTTGACTAATATTCAACATTATTTTTCAAACATATGCCATTGCTCCAAGTCCTAGACCTATCCTACACTGGCATACAAGAATTACCAAGCTCCTTCTTCAAGTTGGGACAACTCAAAGCATTGTATTTGAGAGAATGTAAGCAATTCAACCAACTGTCCCCAGAAATTGAACAGCTTACTAATCTAGAGAAGCTTGATCTTCATGGAACTTCTATTGCTAATCTTCCTCACTCTCTAAACTTGCCCAAGCTGAAAAGTTTATTCCTGGGAGGCTGCCTTGATTTGATGGAAATTCCAACCAACTTTTTTGACCACATGCCTCTGCTCACCATCTTGGACTTGTCATGCACTAGCATACATGATCTTCCAAGCTCATTTTTAAATCTCGAGGAGCTTATGGAATTCTGTCTTAAAGATTGTGAGATTTTTTTTGAACTTCCTCCTCAGATTGGACGGCTTAGAAATCTCAAGAATCTTGATCTGGATGGCACTCAAATTACGCATCTGCCAAAAGAGATCCAAGAGCTAACTAATTTAAAGAGATTGTCTCTCTCTTTTCATGGATATTATCCGAACAGAAAATTCATGGCATTTTCTAACTCTGCAATGATTCCTCGTGGTTTCATACAAAGCCTCAATCATTTGGAGTATTTAAAGATTGATGTTAACCAGGATAATGAGTGGTGGCACGGCAATGTGAGGTACATTATTGCAGAAATTGCAAGTTTAGGAAAGCTGAAAACATTAGACATGTACATCCCAGAAGTTAGACTTTTGAAGTTCATACCAAGACGGCTCATAATTGATTTTAGATTAACTGTTGGCCATCATATGCAACGAATCATATCGCGTGCTCCGCCTGCAGTTGAAGTAAATTTTAAACGAACAAACAAAAGGTTAAGACTTGTAAATGGTGTGGATTTCCATGATGAAGTGAAGAACATCCTTCAATTTTTCAAGACACTTTTCTTGGATCGCCACATGACCATCAATTATCTCACTGAATTGGGTTTGGAGAATCTACAGTATCTTGAGTCATGCATTTTGGGAGAGTGTAATGAAATGCAGAGCATTGTGGATGGAAAACAGTGGCACCATGATGGGTTGCTTAGTTTGAAGTTTTTGACCATATTCTACATGAAGAATCTAAGGAGCCTTGTTGGAGGGCCAACGCTTCCTGGGTTTTCTTTTTGTCAGCTCAAACTCTTAAAATTGCACACTTGCCCTGAGTTAACCACCATCCTCACTAAGCATTTTCTCGATAGTCTTTCCAACTTGGAAGGAGTTATAGTTGAAGACTGTCCAAAAGTGTGTAGTCTAATAACTTCTCAATCATCGACACCAATAGAAGGCAAGTTCCTCCCGAGGTTGAGAATGTTATCACTTCTCCATCTTCCTGAACTTGTTACCATTTCAAATGGATTGCATATTGGAGAAAGTGTTGGACCTAAGTCTAATATTTGGTGTGTAAAATAAGTCCACATTGCCTGCACAAAAGAGATATGAGGGTTGAGGTTATTTTTGGTACTTTATTTTATTAATTATAATAATTAATAAAATATTTTATTAATTATTATAATTAAATAAATATTTTATTAGACCTATTATATATATATATATGA
>QANZ01053560.1:0-34355 GCA_003254925.1 Chamaecrista fasciculata | reverse complement strand
CTTAATATGGCCACAGCATAAAACTGTTCCCTATACTTAATATGGCCACAACAGAAAACCGTTCCCTATACTTAATATGGCCATAGCAGAAAACCGTTCCCTATACTTTGTGATTAGGGAACGGTTTTCATGTTTTATTTGTAACAACATTTAAAAACCGTTCCCTAAAAGAATAAGCATTTTTTTTTACATTTTTGAAACAATTTTTAAATAAATATATACAAATAAATTATATAATAATTTGCTAATATCATACTATAACATTAAACTCATTTTATATTCAATAGAAAATATATTTAGATCAAGCATCATAAAAGGAAAGTAATTAATATAACCATACAATATTTTCACATAAAGTTTCAACAAAAACCCCAAGACTCAAAGTGAGATACATTTTCAACAAAAAGTGATATTGTAGAAAAATTTAATAAACATCCAAAAGGTCTTCAATATAATAGTACTTCAATAGACTTCACAAAACCTTGCATCTTTTTTCACCCAAGTCCCTACATAAAAAAGATGACACATTATTAGAAATTTAAAATTAACAAGAATGAAACATCTTGATCTGAAAAAAAATTATATAATTAAAGAAACTCACATTTTCTTCTTTAAACAATATAAAAGTGAAGGAAAAAAAAATAAAATACCTTATCCAGATTTAAAGCATGTGTTGTAGAATGCTCATTAGATTGTCCCCCAACATTTTGTGCATTGTTGTTAGCTTCACTTGGAAAGGACCTAAAAAAAGCATCTAAATTCTCCATGTTCATCCCACTTCCTCCCTTCATCTGGCACATCAAATTTTGCCTATAACATAAAACTCATGGAATGCAAATCAGTAAAATAAGTTGCATAGTTTTGTAAATGTACAAAGGAATAGAACTTAGAAAAATTGAATTAATCAATACTTACATTGATATATTTCCACATATGCTCTTTAAGGTCACTTGGCATAGCCTTCCAAATAGTGTAAGTCAAGGGACAAAATGTTGAATTTCTAGCCATTGTACCCAAGAAAAAACTCAAGTCCATCACTGTTTTCTCACTAGGCCCTATTGGTTGTCCATCATCATTTAAGGTTATTTCTTCTTGCTCTTCAATTGATCTAGCATGAATACTCTTGCATGATGTTTGCCCTCTAGTTCTTTTCTTAGTTGTCCCTATGTCAAATCCATTTCATAGTATAAGAGAAATTAGATATAAGGTAGGTTTGGAAACATAATTTTTGTAAATTAAATTTGAAAATTCAAATGATATTACCTTTTGCCCACAATATATCATGATTCCAACATCAAATATAAGAAACATCTTAAATGCTAATATCAATAAATCATGATTCCAGCATCAAATCTGTCATTTTTGCAACATGCTATGGATTTTACAACAGAGACTAAAATAGAATTTTACAACAAGAACTAAAATAAAATTTTACAATAGGGACTAAAACAGAATTATATAGCAGGGACTAAAACGAAAATATACAGCAGGGACTAAAATAGAACTTTACAGCAAGACAAAAATACAGCAGGGACTAAAATAGAATTTCACAGCAGGGACTAAAACAGAATTACACAGCAGGGACTAAAACAGAATTACACAACAGGGACTAAAATGAAATTATACAGCAGGGACTGAAATGAAATTATACAGCAGGGACTAAAACAGAATTACACAGCAGGGACTAAAACAGAATCACACAACAGGGACTAAAACAGAATTATACAGCAGGGACTAAAATAAAATTATACAGCAGAGACTAAAATAGAAGAAAATGAACAAACACAAGATAGGATATAACAATGAACCAAACACTAAGTTAAAGAACCAAGACAAACAAAAACTTGAATAATTATCATTCAAAATTGAGGACAACATGTATTTGAACTTCGTATTGAATATGAACCTCAATAAGAGTATTCTTCACTGCTTATTGAATATAAGTATCCTCTATATAATTGACCAAACAGCTTATTGTTAATTCTCCCCAAAACTGAAGGACTCAAGTAAATAAGTTTTTTAGAATCCTTGAACAAAAACTGAGAAATGTTTCAGATTTCCACTAAACTCAGCAAGAATCTTGGTCATATATACACATTCAAATTGCTTAATTAAAAAGAACTATGAGGCAAGTTTTGATTTTTAACCAGAATAAAGGAGACAATAGATAAGACAAAAAAAAAAAACATATGAAACAAGAAGCATATAAATATAAAAACATATATTAGAAACGTCTGACTTACAATGTTGATTCTTACTGGTAAATCAATAGTTCTGTTTTGGTTTGACTCTACCAAGTCTAAATTTGAACAAGTTTAAGTATAAAAGCAGAATTTAATGATAAATCTGATATAGTGACTTAATACTTACTAAGTCATCAGGAGTAACACTCGGTGAGGCTCAGATCAGATTGTAGCACTATTATATTGAACTATGTAGTGCCTCAGGGTGTAGAAAGTCCACATTTCTAACTCTGGAAAGGGCATAACAGTTTGGTTAACATGGAAGAGTCTTAACAACAAAGGAGAAAATAAAATAATTCTAAACTATTATAAACACTAAAAAATAAAAGCAGGAGAGGAAAAATATATGCAAAAGTATAGTAAACTTTCTAATAAGTGTATCAAATTAAACATAAGTTGGCCAAACAAGTTCCATCTCAATTGGAAAAATAAAAATAAATTAAAAGAAGTTGACAGCAAGAATTACTCAAGTTTGCTCCTCTTCTCTTTCAACATTGCTTTCAACCAAGTTTGAAGCAGGTCACACATAAACTATGTCTCCTAAAATTTTGAGAATTGATCTTAAAAATTTCAAGCAAATATTAATATCACTCATCTTCATGTCAGTTCTTTTTTCTTTTTTTGAACCAATCTTCAATCTCAGTTCAAGTATTCAGTTTTTTTTAGCTTGAATCTGCAGAGAAACTGCATATTCGAATTGGAATAATAAACTTAAGAAAATTTACTTGATACTTCAGTTATGCTTCATAGCATTAGCTCAATAATGATGGTTGTTGAAAAAAAAAAATGGATGTTGGCACATGGGTATCACAAAATCAGATACAATGTTGTTATACTGCCATTTATAATAGATGGCACAACCTGAAAAACAACTGGTGGTATGTAAGGAACATGGGTATCACAATAAAACTTATTGCCTAATTTAATGCTTCTTCTTAGTAATATCTACACAAAGCAAAAAATTAATTTACCTGCATATTAGAAAGTGGCCTACCCTTCCAAGGCTTTTGCAAAATCAAAAAGAGGACAGATGTTGGGGCCAAACAAGCAAACAAGAAAATGTATACACTTTCGAGGGAGGAGTATATATAGGAATTAATCATTCAAACAGAGATATGATTAATTATGCATCAAAATATTCAAATAGAGATATGATTAATAATTCTCAAAACCCAATAAGCCAAACGAGTTTCAGCTACCGAAATAGAAGAATGTAAAGACAACATGAATCAAACACAATATTTTGCAGTAACAGCACACTGAAATCGGATCTCGAAGAGTAGCGAAAGAAAAGGGCAAAGTAAAGTGCACCTCTAGGCTGAATAATGACTAAACGAGAGACCTCTTTCTTCTTTTTCTTCGATGCTTTGCTGTGATTTGCGGATACAGAGGAGGAAGACGAGAGAAACCACCGCGAGAAACTAAAAGTTAAGAGAAAGAGAGAAACAGAAAGCGATCAAGAATAAGAGAGAAACTAGAAGCTGCGAACTAAACTTCACCTCGCGCTTCGTCTCTCACGGCGATACGCTAAACTAAAGTGTTCATACTTCCTAAGTTTAGAGTTAGAGTCGAAATTAGGGATTTTGAAAGATGAAAAATTGAGATAGCGGGAGTGTTTTTTTAGGATGTATGAAATTGGTGGGAGATTGAAAAAAAATAAAAAAAAGGGCGTCGAGCATCGAGCGTTGAACATCGGGCGCGGATAGAGAAAGAAACCTGAATGAACAAATGAACAGTGTGGATAGAGAAAGAAACCTGCCGTTGAACATCGGGCGTCGGGCGTCGAGCGTTGTGCGTCGCTAAGCTTCGTCGGAGTGGATGAAAACGCAGAGCTGTCGTTAGGGTTCAAGTGAAGTGTATGTAATTCAGTAATTGGGTGAAGCAAATGAAAGGGTGCGCACTGCCCAGGAAAAAATTCACTGAAAATTTTAATTAATTGAGAGGGAAAATTAATAAAATTTAGAGGGAACGTTTTGGCGCATGGTCTTGGGAAAAATTTTTTGGGTGTGCAGTTAGTTAGGGAACGGTTTTGTTCTGTATCTAAAAAAGATTTTTGAAAGACCACACACAAAAATGTTGTCTAAAATAAAATAACATAGGCAACGGTCCATATCTGTTTCTTATTAAATCAATGGGAACGGTTTTTTTACTGTAACTCATAAAGTGTTGCCTAAAGGGTATATTATGGGCTACATGAAAAAACTGTTGTCTATTTCTTGATTAGGGAACGATTTTCTAGCCGTTGCTAAGATCAGTGTTGCCATAGACCAAAAATGGGAAGACAATGACCAAAATATCAATTTCAATTCTAAATTATTTGGGCAAAATAATAATTTAGCCCAAACACAAGAATGTGTATTTACAAATTGGCCCAATATTGAAGTAAATGACCATTTTGTCCTTGTGATGGGTGATTGATTGTATTAGAATATAGGTAATTATAAGTATATATAGGGGTAACGTGTTTGTTTATAAAAAAAATCATAATTATAATTTGATTAGAAAAAAAAAGTGTAAACAAACATACTTATTACAATTATAATTATAATGAGAGTGCAAATTATAATCTGTTCTGATCATAATAGGAAGTTCGTCTATGTTGGGCGTCTTTGAAATTCTCTTCTTAAGGATTACATTACCAACAAAAAATGACACTACTTAATATTATTTCTAACACATCACCAACAAAAAATGACACTACTCAATATTATTTCTAATTTCCAAAAACCTAATTCTTATTGACTTAATTTACAGTTCTTTGTTTATTCATTTTATTTTGCCTAATATCTCCAAAAATCGTTCTATCTTTTTATTTCCTTTTTTTTTTGTCATTTCATCTTGTAATAGTTCATATTTGATTTGAGTGGGTGTTTCTGACCTACATTTCCAGTAGATTTTTCACCACACTTTGAATATGAGATATGAGTGGGAACGCGCAGGATGCGTCAATGTCTTAGCGAGTAAAGCAATTTCCAACAATTAGTTTGACGTCGTAGACTCCAAAATCCTGATTCTTGATTATTTTTTTTAAATTACTTAATTTATAATTCTTTTTCTATTTACTTATCTTGTTATTTTCTTTTTGTTTCTTTTACCAAATTCATCTTGTAATTGTTAGTTAACATGGGTTTGGATCCATGTTAATACTATATTAGATGATTGATTAACTTAAGATGTCCACGTATCCCATATATTATAGGTAGAGATCTAAGCAACACAAAATGACATTTGTTAATATTTATAGGAGGGTAAATTATTGGGTAAACTATAGGAAAGGTACTTGTGGTTTGGAAATTATGGAGCGCAAAATCACATTGAAAAGTTTGGTCAACCAGCTCACCCCCTTGCCTCCTAAACTTTTCCACACCTCAATTGGTAGATTATCCGGTCCAACTGCTTTTCCATTATCCATCCTTCTCAGAGCTTGCACTACTTCCTGTTCTTGAATTCTACGATAAAAGCTGTAGTTAAATTAAAAAATTAAGGGTAAAATACAGGAAAGGTACCTGTGGTTTGGCCTAATCTCACTTTTATGACGTGTGGTTTCAAAAGTTGCACATTAGGTACCTGTGGTTTTGCTGAAGCTTGAACTACATATTAGCTTCATATTTTGAACATTAAACGATGAAACCCAACACTCTCTTCATCTTCATCATCATCTTCTTCCCATAAACTCAACAAGCCCTCATTTTTCATACGAATTTCAAATTTCACTCATCAAATTAAATCAGAAATCACACACACACACACACACATAGATATAAATTAATCAGAAATCACCTGAATTATCATCTCCAAATTTCTCGGCGGATTTTGAAGCAATTTCAAAGATTTAGGGTTTCTAATTTGATTTGATGAAATTAGGGTTGTTGAAATTGCAGATCGAAGAGGGTTTTTGTAATACCCCAAGGTACCATGTTAGACATTAGACTTAGTATTTGACTTAAAAGTAAATTGTGTAGTTAATCTAGAAGTCCTTATGAGCTTGTGGTTAAATTTTGAGAGCAACCTGACAAAGAAATTTTATCCGTGTTTCATTTTAATTTTATTATAAGACACTTTTGAGTAAGAAATAATAAATTATAGATATAATATTTTTGAAAGGAAAATATATATTTGGAACCTACTATTTTCAATGAATCCAACAATATAATTTTTTTCAAAAATCTCTATTTCTAGAACTTTTGAGTTTTAGGGACTGTTTTGAAAGAATTTAAATGTTTTTGGGCAATACTATGGATTCAAAAATCTCTTTTTTGCCCCCCCAAATTTGGCCAAAATAGCAAAACAACCTTTTCTTTAACGGAAAATTACACAAGTACTGCTTCTGTTTAACGGCGAAACACACAGGTACCTTATGTGCAACTTTTAAAACCACACGTCATAAAAGTGAGATTAGGCCAAACCACAGGTACCTTTCCTGTATTTTACCCTAAAATTTAACGTTAAATCTTATAATTTACCAATTAAACGTTATTAATTGATAGATTTAACTTAAATAATAAGTGACAAATCACATTTAGAAATTATATTATTAAGTTAAAAGAAATCATTTATTAAGAATCAAATTGAGAATTTATAAATAATTAATATGTGAAAGTCCAAAATGTATATGTACCAAGATGTAGGAAATGGATCACATAAATTATAGTACTGGCAAATTTTATTATATTTTTTGGGTGATACCCTCAACTCCTCAAGTAACCTTTAGCTCATCTAACTCTATTAAAGTTCACTATTGTTGAATATAGTACAGTAATTATTATCTTTTACGTATTACATGCTGCATAACACTTTGATGGGTACTAGTAGCTTTTGGTCCCAAGGATAATATACTCTACCAACATTAACAAGTGATTGGTTATTTTAGAGAAGAAAATATTAGTTAGACTGATATATACTTCAAATTTTATAGTCTCATATTTAATTTGGGTTAGATAATTTTATTTTGTTTACAACACCTCTTAATTTAGATAAAGATTAATTATTACTTAAACTATAAAATAGACAAAAGAATACTGCTAATTTTTTTTTTAAATTAGTGTTAAATAGGGGAACTAGTTAACATTTAAAATAGGGGAAAGTTTTGCTGTTTAACAGCATCATTTGCTAAAGCATTCAGAGGCTAGATGTCTCAATGAAACACACTAAATTGTTCGTAGTTGTACACGAAGTTTTGGTCACATTGCCAGTCTAGTATTTCAAGAAGTTTTCAGGTTGAGAACATTATATAATGGTACTTTAGAGTTTAGACATTTTATATCTTGAAAAGAAAAAGTTTAGATGATAATATATCATAATATATCATAATCTTTAAATCTACTTATTTGCTACTGATTTAACACGATGATGAAACTGAGGATTAACAAAACTGATTTTTCACAGAAGCCAAAATTCTTAGCAAAATCCCCAAGAAACAGGGAGATCCCCTCATCAACGATATTGATGGCTATGAGCCTATGATTTTACTGAGATTGATATGTTTCTGTGAATTTGAAATCTAAGCATAGGCATCAGGGCATCCAAATTATCATTCTTTTTTTTTTTTGGTACAAGCTGTTATTTTTTTTTTTTTTTTTTTTTGATACACAATATTTCTTTTTATTTTACTTGCCCTTTGCACTGAAAGAACAGAGAAAAAAAACGATATGAATTTCACTAGTGCAGTGACTCTGTCTCTATGCAATGATGCTACGAAAGAAATACAAGGGCACGAATGTAACACTAGACTTATTTCTTTATAATAGAGTCAAGCCATAATAACAAGCATAATTACAAGAACCCTCTATATTGAGATTACTATTTCTTATTAAATAAAAGGGAAGGGCTGGAAGAGAAATATATCTAAAGTATCTTGCATCAAAGAGAAACTATGTACAATTTTTGGCTTCACAACATCCTGATAACATAGCATGATACATATGTCAGGACAAGTCTTTCAGTTCCGGAAGCAAAGACATGTCTGTGACTACAGGTCCTGCTTCGGCTTCCGGCTCAACTCCGAGTAATGACCTCCCATTAGCTGCAAAATCTCCTCCCACAAATTTTCTGAGGAATCCGATGAAGCCGCCCCACAAAGCAAGCTTGAGCTGCATGCAGCCACATGCCAATAGTCTGATTCAATCTCCTCTCTCAACTGATCCAGTTGCCATCCAGCATAACCAACAAAGAATTTGAAATCCTGAGGCTTGAGTATCCCCTTCTTTGCGAGAACTGCAGCTTCAACCAAACTGTTTCGAGCTCCAAAGGATAGGCCGGGGATCACCTCTTCAAATCCCGGGAGCTTCAGCTTCTCCCCTGTTTTTAGCAGAAACATGCTTGCCTCTAGAGGTCCACCAAAATGCAAAGAACAGTCAGAAAAAGTGGTTGCTAGATCAAGATTAGTAGGGTTTATGTGTTTAATCTTTTTGTGTAGTGGGCGGTTGATGACAACCCCGAAAGGCCCTTCTTGTGGGTGTCTTGTTCCTGATCTGAGAAGAAGAACTACAGTTCTTTCAAAGGTGCGAACGCCATCAAGCTTTTCTGTGGCAACAAGTACACAGCCGGTCTCAGGTACCGGAATAGGATGAGCCCACTTTGTGCCAAGAGGTTTGGAACGGCGAAATAAACCTTGGTTGTGAACATCAGAGTCTCCTACTTCATTCTGTCAATGAAGTAGAAGTATTAAGTTAATGAAGCACAAATAGAAGTAGCCCTTTTTTATTGGCTTATTGCTTATTAATTTTCAAATATCCTCGATCATAAATAGTAGATTCCACATTGAGAATGATTAGTCATTCAAAGAGTTACCAAGAAGACAAGGGCAATGCCTACAGATACAAATCTGAAAGGAGGGCTAAAACCAATGACCAATATTAATCGTTACCTATAAGGTTTCAGGAAAAATCAAGGTGCCTGCCTCAACCAAGGGATTGCTCCCAAATTGAAGGTATATCAATCTAAAACAGATCATCTTTATGACAAGCAAGAAGTAACCTATGTGAAGTACAAACAGTAACATTGGCACATAATACAATATGGACATGTATAAAACATAACATGGCACACACATAAATCATGGCATGCTTCAATAAACATATATATCACCAGATATAGCTTTGCTCTGAATTCTCTCCAATCCAAACTAGGATGATGTGATTTCCCCGAATTTGTATCTGATTTGTTGCCATCAGAGGAATTGTTGTCTCTGACACCATCTCCTTCTGGAACAGATGGCTCACCATTTCCTTTAATGATCAATATATTCATAAAAGAGGAGAAAATTACAATCATGATATTTAATGGAAGTGTATTCAGGGTCAAAGAAATTATAATTGAAAATAATATACAAATGCAATAGGCATCAAGCTATTCCAAGAAAACTCTTTTAACTTTCCACAGAGCACATGTTTTTCCAAAATGTCCTCAAATTGACATTATAACTCAGCAAATAGGTATCAAAGATAATTCGATTTTTATAACAGTTTGGTTTAATCATCAAAGATTAGACAGCCCACTTACTCAGTTATTAATCATGTAGTTCTGAAAAGTTTGATCACTAGCTCATCTTCTGCTACAATTTAAAATACTCCTTATAACGTCAATTACATAATAAGTATAGGATGATGAGTCCAAACTCCCATTGCTGTCTTTTAGACATATCTAACCCAGTGATTTCCTAACTCTAAACCTGAGAAACCATAATAAAGTCTTGAAGAACACATAGTTGTTGGCCAAAATTCCTCCGCTTCTGCTATCATATGGCATAAAGATGAATTTGAGATCTTCAGGATTTTCGAAATGGAACACCACTACACCAGTAAACATTAACTTGAGATCTTCAAAGTTCATACTCAAAAAGTTTGTTTGGGCATGGATAAAAAGAGTAAAAGACTACGAAATAATATATAATCCAATCAAAACTCCTTTTTAAAAAAAAAAAAAAGAACTAAAACTACAAGCATGATAACTATTTTTAGTTACCTAAATAGTACCAGTACCTAATATGTATTAGTGGTAAGAAACAGTCCATTTTTATATTTTAACTGAAACTTAAAGCCTGAACATAATAATGAAGACAAGAGTTGAAAGGATTAGTTCAACAACATCGGATTTTCAATCTTGCCTTAGACTCAATAGCTTAGGATTTTCTAATCTTATCTTGAATTCCTTTAAATTCTGTTATGTTTCCTAAGCATACACTTTGACTTCTAAACTTTGTTAACATTGACATATTCATAACGTAAGTTGTTATGTTGTGTAACATGTTTTCTTTCAACTTATCTATTAGGAGAGTATCAGGTGGTCACGAACTATATATATGTTTAATATATCTAATATAATGTGCACTACATTTCAATGAGCTAAAGTAGGGCGATCAACATGCAATATAGCATTTAGAAGCCCTTGTCGCTAAAGCTGCACTATGCACTTTTAATAACTGTTGAAATCTAGGGTAAATATAACATATGGGCCAAAGGAAAATACTTCTTACGCCCCATCCCTTTACCTTCTTTTATTTATAATATTCATACTCTCTCATAGCATAACTACAAGATAAACTACCAAACATAAAGATACATTTCAAAGAAGTCAAATTTCCTATCTCTAAAGCAAAACTAAAGAATAATACTGAGAGATATCTATAAGACTCTTAAAGAAACAAATAAAATCCAAGACTCCCAGGTCACACAATACACTTCTTATTCTTTAAGACTCTTTAATTTTTGTAAGATTTATCCGCGGTTTCTCAACAACAATTATGTGAGATACAGATCAAAATTGCAACATCCTATGCCTCCTATCAATACCATCCTAAATGCCCCTAAGAATCTTAAATACTATTTCACCAAACAAGGCATTTTGGATGGTTATTGACATCTAAGATAACAGGATGAACATAACTATGTGGAAAGGACTTCTTACTTACAAGTATATCCAGCAAGCTGAGGTTATTCTAGGTTAGAAACCTGTTGATTGTTGAATAGTGTTAAACATTGCAGCAATTTGGTATTGTCAATTTAGTACAAAAACCGATGGCAGAAAAATATGAGAACAAATGTGACAATGTTTTCTATGTTCAAAATCATCTGAATTTCATGGGGAAGATCGAAGAACTAGGACTAGGTCTAGGACCACATACTTGACAAATGGGATTTACGAAATATATATATTCTCAATATAGGTGAGACTTCATACAATTCACTTTTGCGGAAGGAAAAGACAGTAGGGAGTTAAAATCTATATAAACTTCTAGCTAAAGGGAAGAAAATGAGAATTAACTCTTGCAAAGTACAAGAATCAAATTTAACACAACAGCTCAGACCTTGGACCGACAAGGACAAGTGTTAAATATGAAGCCAGATGAAACTAACATTAAGCTATTTAATTAACACATTTTGGTGCCAATTCAAGTTGATCATCATCTATACGTCAAGCTATTTTCATCAAAACCGAATAGAAATGTGACCCATGTGCAGTTTCACTGTCCATTTCTGTCTAAATCTGTTATCTCATGGATTTTCAGTGACCAATAAAACGATCGAAAAGTTGAAATCATTCGAAGAGAAAAGAATTTTACAAACAAGCCGAAACTCTATTATGCCTCAGTTTGGGCAGTCTGTGACGGCCACCAAAACAACGAAGAAGCCAAATCAAAAGAATTCAAGAGTAACAAAATTGTAGCAATAGAAGTATAACAATCCAAATAGGGACAAAGTAAATTCCAGAAATATGAAATTAAAGCAACCTGAAGAAGAGGAATTGTCATTATTCTTCTTCCCCATAGCTCTGACAACAAATGGATGATAGCCTTTGTAGCTAATTTTGCGCTTCAAAATTTTGATCTCGAAAATTCGTCCATCTTCAGCTCGGAAAGAAATCCCCGTCCTTCCTAAACTCCAGGAACGCTCGCAAAACGAGCTTCTGAGCAAAAGAGGGCTCCGATTAACGTTTTTGGCATGAACAACACACAGATCCATTCCAATACCCTACCAAAACAGCCTCTCCCTGAGAAGATGGTTCGAGATATTTCTTCTGGATATCGTTGATATCGATGATTTTCTATCCGAAAAAAAAAAATGGAAGAAAAAATAGATAAAGAAATTAAAGAAAATCTTCACTGGACGAAAAAAAAAATGAGGAAAAGGAAACAGACAAATGAAGGAGTGGCGAAACAGGGAAATCAAAGAGATGAAACTGAGAAAGTGACGCCTTGGAAAGGTCGAAAGAGAGAGAGTAAGTGTCCGCGAGGATCGAGAATATGCTTTATTAAACCGAATTTCTGGAGGGGTTTGATTGGGTATAGAGTATTAAGCGCACGTTAGCGAGTTATAGTCTGTGGTAAAGTAAACATGCGCCGACGGCGTAACTGAAGCTCACTGACAAATTGACAATTGACAAAGTAGTTAACGGTGAAGTTTAGCCGCACCAGGGAAAGCATTATTTTTTTTTGGTCAAAGTGCACTTTTAGTCCCATAACTTTTTTTCAGATCTCAATTTGATCCCATAACTTTTTTTTTGTTGCACTTTGGTCCATATCTTTGCAAAAAGCTGTAAATTTGGTCTCGTATCACTTTTGGTCTCACATATTTTGGTCAAGTTGTAGAATTTGTCCCATATTTTTGTAAAAAGTTTTACCTGATCTAAATATATGAGACTAATTCTGCATCTGACCCAAAGATATAGGACAAATTCTGCAATCTGACCAAAATATGAGACCAATTCTACAACATGACCGAAAGATATGGAACCAAAAGTGTAACACGGGACCAAATATGCAACTTGAGCAAAAGATATAGGACCAAAAGTGCAACAAAAAAAGTTATAGGACCAAATTGAAACTTAGCAAAAGTTATGAAATAAAAAGTACACTTTAGCCTTTTTTTTTGAAACATATATTGGACTTTATAGGTGTATTGACTATTGATGGTAGAATGAAGTATGTGAAGAATCACCCCATTGTTGCGATTTTTTTTTCTCGAGAATTAGAAAATCGTTGAATAACAATGTTAAAAGCTGAATAACGCATCTTTTGTCTTTAACAAGACTAGTCTATATACCTAAAAGTTAAAATTTCTATGTACCAAAAAGAAAGTTAAAATTTCAAGTCCCACTACTCTTCTTTTTTGGCTTGAAATTTAGGTTAAAGTCTCAAATTGGTCCTTCATGTATGGGTAAATTTTAAATTGTTCTTTTATCTTTCATTTATTTCATATTAGTTTTACATATTTTATGAGATTTTAAATTGATCTCAAGCCTACTTTAAAGATGCGATTTCACTTCATTTACTAGAAACTTTATATGAGTAGAAAAAGAACTCTTAAAAAATTAGCACATATAATTTCAAATGGCATTATCAAATAGGTTGGATCGGTCGGGCCCGCACCATTCCACTACGGGCTAGCCATTTAAAACCCTATTTTTCACTCTTCAAGCTCGCCGACTTAAGAGGTGGGGTGGGGCAGGCCAATTGAGAGTGCTAATTGTGAGCAAGTTATTTATTTTTTGAACTCGATTTAACATTATTTAATCATCAAAAGAAACTCCAATTTAAATTTTTGAGAAAATATAACCAATTTGAAATAAACGAAAAATAAAAGAGCAATTTAAAATCTACCCTTTACTTAAAAGTCCAATTTTAGACTTTGGACTCTTAATTTAATACCATAGAGGAAGTAGAATTACTATGCTTTACAAATAGCAAGCGAACTGATCTTGAGAATTCAGAATTATAAATGTTTAATCATTTTAATATTTATATTTTACTCGAAAAACACATAATAAATTTGTAATAATCATATAAAAAATGTTAGACCAATAATTAAAGCAGGCTACACCCAAAAAAAAAAAAAAGAAATTATGATGTTACAAGAATCTAACAATATGAACTGTTTGATTGCCGGTGTTGTTATACCGTTTGTTCTTTTCTTTCCTAGTTGTACTTTGAACTAGTCGTGCATCAGCTGAGTTTTGTGGTAATATTATCCTTTTCAGCTAAAATTAACAATGAACTGTCTCCTATTTATATGAAATTTTCATTTATGAACAATATCAAGGTAATAAAACAAAATTATATCATCTATCCCATTATCATAAATAATAAATAATACAAACATAAAATCAAATGAATAACAACAAACTAATATGAAATCTTTATATTATTTAATATTAATCAAAGAAATCACAGATTAAATTTTAAATCCAACCACTCATAAAGAATATAAATTTAATGGATATTGATATGTTTTAATTTTACAATATCCATTATATATTTTTTTTATATTTTAATAAATAATTTAATCGAAGAAACCACAGTTGAACTCATCTTCACCGTCTCCTTCTCAGAAATCCATCATAATTCATGGTTGACGAACTAAAAATCCAAAGCATCATCGGCAATTCTGATAAAAATTCAGTCACCAGGATCTGATTCATCGACCAACGTAAATCGATCATAGCAAAAGAGTAACTCCGATCTGCAAAAGAGATCCAAAATTGAAAGTAAGTAAGGAAAGAACAGATTCACAATTTAAAAGAAAAAACAATGATTGCTTAAGAATGACTAAACGGGGAAAGAAAATAGAAAAACAAGATTAGAAATGCAGCAAAAGAACCTTTGGATAAGCACACCATGAGCGATTTCGAGATTCTATTCACTCACTCTGATGTATTCGCTGCCTAAACTGCCCTTTTACCCTTTAGAGAAACAAAATAATGAAATGGTGCTGAGCGGCGGAAAGAGATGCCCTAAAAGACTTATAATAGCAACTTATTTATAGTCCACTTGAAGTTCAGGAATGTTCTTTAGTTTTTTTTTTTTCTGGAAAAAAAAATACTACAGATTTTAACTGTATAAACGTTTATTTAGGAAAATGAATTTTTAATTATGTGGGACTTTTTAAACAGAATAATTTAGGTGCACTTGTCATATTTTAATTATTATTATGTTTTAGAAAAATAAATATAATATTTATTGAAATGTAATATAATATAGGGTAAATTACACTTTGGTACCCTGTGGTTTGACCCTATTTCACTTTGGTACCCAGTGGTTTGAAATCTGACACTTTGGTACCCTGTGGTATTCTTCTTTAACACTTTGGTACACATTGGAGCTATTTTGTAATTTTTAACCATAACAAATTTTGCAAAAATTATAGATTAACTCCAATTTTTTTTTAAAGTTTTCATTTTAACCCCTAGATAATATGTATCTAGGGACCTATTTGTATTTTTTGAAAACTTTTTGGAGCTATTTTGTTAATTATATTATAAATAAATATAAAAAAAAATATAATTTATATCCTTATTTTTAGGAACTCATTTTCACAAATCACAAATTTTTATTATTAACCGTTCATGTATAATTACTTCACTAATTTTTCTATTTTATTTATTATTTTCTATATAATCTTGAATCATAGATCTTTATTGTTATTAAATTATTCAAAAAGTTAATTATAAATTTCTAGAAGTAAATTATTTTTATTATTTCAAAATATAATAAAATTAACAACTATTTTATAATATAATTTTAAATTCTTTTGGTATAAACTAAGGGTATTCATCGTCAGAAAGAGTAACTAATCCTTCCGTCGCGGATCCTCCACTTAAGGGTAAAGTGCTTACCACAAAATGTTTTTCATTCCCAAAGGTGGGACTCAAACCCCACCACTTAATTAAGGGACCAAGTGAGAAACCACTAGACCACACTCAGGTGGTTAATATAATTTTAAATTCTAATAATTAAAAGGCTAAAGTGCACATTTGGTCCCATAACTTTGGCAAAGGTTTCAATTTGGTCCCATAACTTTTTTTGTTGCAATTTTGGTCCCATAACTTTTTTTGTTGCAATTTTGGTCCCATAACTTTTGAAAACGTCTCACCTAGCACTGTTAAACGGGCCGGCCCGCCCCGGCCCGTTACGGGCCACGGGCTAAACGGGCCGGGCCGTTTTAGGCCCGTTTTTAAACGGGCCAAATTTTTTAAACCCAAGCCCGCCCATTTAGCGGGCGGGCCGGGCCGGCCCGCGGGCCTAAACATTTTTACATGCAAATTTTTTTAAAAAAATGTAAACGGGCCTAAATGGGCCGGACCGTTTAGGCCCGTTTTTAAACGGGCCAAAATTTTTAAGCCCAAGCCCGTCCATTTAGCGGACGGGCCGGGCCGGCCCGCGGGCCTAAGCCCGTTTTGACAGTGCTAGTCTCACCGTTGGTCCCAATACTAATTTCCATCTATTATTTGTCGTTAAAGATGATCTAACATACTTAGTTGGATGATGACGTGGCAAATATGGGTGAAGTTCTGGGACAGATGGAAATCAGCTTGGGACCAACGGTGAGACGTTTTTAAAAGTTATGGAACCAAAATTGCAACAAAAAAAGTTATGTGACCAAATTGAGACCTTCTCCAAATTTATGGGGCCAAAATTGCAATAAAAAAAGTTATGAGACTAAATTGAAACCTTTGCCAAAGTTATGTGACCAAAAGTGCACTTTAGCCTAATTAAAAACATTACATATATTTAGAGGTGAAAGGCCCTAGTATATTATATGGGATGGGTGAAGCCACGTGTGCTACTTGGTCATCAAGTAAAGGAAAGTGTATTGACGAATGCTCCTTGGTCATCAAGTAAAGGAAAGTGTATGTGAGTGTTTAACGTACGAAGATGAACTAGAACTGAGAGTTATAATGGAATAGGGTGAAACTGCTAACGATATACTTCAAGTACTTAAAGTAATTTTTTTTTAAAATCACATTGTACAAATGTGAAATCAGGCAAATTACGTATATTTACTGTATTTTACCCTTTATATCTTATTTTTATTAAAATGTTATTTTAATATTCTATCTCAAATTCAACAATATTAATTATGAAGAAATTATCTTTAGTAAAGAAGGTGATTTCAAGAATAAAGAAACTATTCTCGATAAATGAGATGATCTCAAGAAATATAATGTTTTATAATGAAGGTGATCTCAATCATAATATCCTCTTTGAATATCCAAGAAAAGTCACTAGATTAATTGGTGAGTAAGAGAAATCACCCACCATAAAATGGAATGCTTAGAAAAATTGTGACCATAAAGTAAATGAAGAATTTATGTGTGTGAAGTGTGAACTTAAAATTATATTTTAAATGAAATATTTTTTTATTAGTGATAAAATAATTTTACTTATATTGTTGGACTAAAATTAAACATAAAATGATTTTTGATTATTTGCAAAAATTTGGTCGTCCTGAGATTTGCGCTGAAAACGTTCCTTGAATAAATATCTCAGGATCCTCTAAGAAAATCGAGTTGTGAATTAGTTACCATATGCTTAAATTGAAATTGAAAATCTGTCTCAATCTTTATCTGGAAACAATCATATTAAAGGCATGATTTTCTATCACAAATGCGCCATTAAAATAGATTTGCATAATTGCTTCATATCGTCATTAATATTTAATATTTCTATATCAGGAAACAAATTAAATTGATGGGCATCAGATTCGTCCTGCACATATAATCATACAATATTTGTATCAATCAAATTTAATGCTGCATATACTGATTACATCATTTTTATTACAGGTCAACTATAAATCAGATCCTACACGTATAATTAATTGACGAGAATCAAGGAAGTGCCAAATCAGTGTTGCTACTGCTGTGTGCATTATAGATCTTGAGTGAAAAAGCTTAATTGAAGCTGAAAAAGCATTATTGCTGTGTGCATTATATGCTGAGTGATCATACTTTGTACGAGATAATCTAAAAAATTGTATTCTTCATATTGAGTGTTATAAAAATCTTCAAGGAGGTAAAAGTGAGCTTCTAGGGTGAAACCTTGTAGAGGTGAACCGTGTGTGGTTCCATAGGAAGCAATATCCTGAGAGACTGTCCTTGGAGTGGTTTTTGGGTTAAGTTGTAAAACCTTGTGAGGTGATTCCAAGCTTCGTGCAGATTGTATCGTGATACAATATATATATATATATATATATACTTCTAGCTGATTGGCTAGAGGTGTGGATGTAGGATAAGGGAAATTTGAATTTCCGTATCAAGGATCATACCCTTATTTGAACCACTAAAAGTTCCTTATTTGAACCACTAAAAGTTCCTGTGTTGCTGCTTCTTTCCTTAACCTTTATACTTTTCTTGCATTTTATATTTTGGTAATTATCCTGCATATTTGAATCTGTAAACATTTTCAAGGAAAATACATCTGATAAAAATAGACCAGAACAATCTGTTTGTCCAGGAAGGATTTCCAAGGAACAGTTTATTAAAAGAAAAGTTTTTAAAATCCAATTCACCCCCCTCTTGGGCTATTTTTACTAACATATTTTCTAACATATATGAATAATAGAATTTCACATAAAGTAAAAGTATTTTTGTTACCCATAAAGTATGAGGTTAGTCTCAATTATTGTATTCTTAGAGTTTTTTTTTTTTACAAAAAATACAGAACTATGGTCTCTCCTTAGTGAGAGTCTCTTTGATTTTCTGAGTGATGTCTGTTTGAGCTATGAGTGCTGATTTGGGAGGAAACAGTATGGAAAGGGAGGATGAGGTGTGGATGAATTTTGACTGGGAGGAAGCCAAGGAGTAACGATTTTCGATTAAAGGGGGTGCCTCGGGATCGAGGAAGTTCAACAACGTGGCACCGAATATTCCTGTGGGGCCCAGTCAATCAGTTGGGAGCATTTCTCTGGAGAGCTCCGATGTGGTGTTAGGCCGAAAAGGTAAATCTCTCTAAATTATAACTGTTTAATCATTTTAATATTTTTATTTTACTCCAAAAACACATAATAAATTTGTAATAATCATATAAAAAATGTTAAACCAATAATTAAAGTAGGCTATACCCAAAAAAAAAATTTATGATGTTACAAGAATCTAACAATATGAACTGTTTGTTTGCCGGTGTTATTATACTGGTTGTTCTTTTCTTTCCTAGTTGTACTTTGAACTAGTCGTGCATCAGCTGAGTTTTGTGGTAATATTATCCTTTTCAGCTAAAAATAACAATGAACTGTCTCCTATTTATATGAAATTTTCATTTATGAACGATATCAAGGTAATAAAACAAATTTACATCATCTAGTTCATTATCATATATATTACAAACATAAAATCAAATAAATAAAAACAAACTAATATGAAATCTTTATTAACATTAATCAAAGAAATCACAGATAATTTCTAGACTCCCATAGAATTTTAATGGATATTGATATGTTTTAATTTTACAATATCCATTATCTATTTTATTTATATTTTAATAAATAATTTAATCAAAGAAATCACAGTCGAACTCATCTTTACCATTTCCTTCTCAAAAATTCATCATAATTCATGGTTGACGACCTAAAACTCCAAAGCATCATCGGCAACTCTGATAAAAATTCAGTCACAAGGATCTGATTCATCGAGCAATTAATGTAAATCATAGCAAAAGAGAAACTCCGATCTGCAAAAGAGATCCAAATTTGAGAGTAAGTAAGGAAATAACAGATTCACAATTTAATAAAGAAAAAACAACGATTGCTTAAGAATGGCTAAACGGGGAAAGAAAATAGAAAAACAAAGTTAAAAAAGCAGCAAAAGAACCTTGTATAAGCAGCACCATGAGCGATTTCTCATAGTTTATTCACTCTCTGATCAATTCGCTGCCTAAACTGCCCTTTTTCCCTTTAGAGAAAGAAAATAATGAAATGGTGGCGCTGAGCGGCGTAAAGAGATGCCCTAAAAGACCTAATAGCCACTTATTTATAGTTCACTTCGAGTTCAGGAATGTTCTTTTGTTTTTTTTGGAAAAGAAAATACTGCAGATTTTAACTGTATAAGCGTTTATTTAGGGAAATGAATTTTTGATTATGTGGGATTTTTTAAACAGAATATTTTAGGTGCACTTGTCATGTTTTAATTATTATATTTTGTTCGTGAAGAATAAAATATACTAGGGTTTTTCATGTCCGTTGTATGTAAAATAAATGAAGAACTAAATCGTTAACTTAATAAAAAATGATTGATCAAATAGTAAATTTTCTCTTATTTTAATTAAATGTAATGTTTTTACGATTTAGTACTTGAATAAAAGAAATATATTATTTAGTTACTAAATAACTAAAAATATCAAATCAAACGTTACATACATATTTTCGTGTCCGTGAGGGTACGGAAAGCCCATAGTATGATTATATGTATCTAGTCTTTTGGTAGTTAGTCATTTAAAAGTATAGTATAAAATAAATATATTACAAATAAATATAAAAAAATTATAATTTACACTTTATACTTTAGGAATTCATTTCCACCAATTACAAATTTTTATTGTTAATCGTTCATGTATAATTATTTCACTAATTCCTCTAATTTCTTTTATTATCGTTTTTGAATCGTAAATCTTTATTATTATTAAATTATTTAAAAAGTAAATTATAAATTTTTAGAAGTAAATTATTTTTATTATTTTAAAATATAATAAAATTAACAATTATTTTATAATATAATTTTAAATTCTAATAATTCAAAACATTACACATATTTAGAGAGGTGAAAAGCCCTAGTATATACTTGGCCAAAAAAAAAACAGGGCCTAGTATATTATATGGGAGTGGTGAAGCCACGTGTGCTACTTGGTCATCAAGTAAAGGAAAGTGTATTGATTAATGCTACTTGGTCATCGAGGAAAGGAAAGTGTATGTTGTATTGATTAATGCTACTTGGTCATCGAGGAAAGGAAAGTGTATGTGAGTCTGCAACGTACGAAGATGAACTAGAATTGAGGGCTATAATGGAATAGGGTGAAACTGCTAACGATATACTTCAAGTACTTCAAGTAAATTTTTTTTTTTCAAATCACATAGTACAAATGTGAAATCAGGCAAACTACGTATATTTACTGTATTTTACCTATAATATTTTATTTTATTAATATTTTATTTTATTAATATTTTATTTTAATATTTTATCTCAAATTCAACAATATTAATTATGAAAAAATTATCTTTAATACTGAAAAAATTATATTTAGTAAAAAAAGTGATTTCAAGATGTTATAAAGAAATTATTCACGATAAAAGAAATTATCTCAAGAGATATGATTTGTGATAACGAAGGTGATCTCAATCATGATATGCTATTTGAATCTAATTAGGAGATGCTCGATTTTATTAGATTAATTGGTGAGTGAGAAAAATCACCGACCATAAAATGGAACGGTGAGAAAAATCATGACCATAAAGTAAATGAATAATTTATGTGTCTGAATTTGAAATTATATTTTAAATGAAATATTATTTTTTTATTAGTGATAAAATAATTTTACTTATATGAATAATTGAATTTCGTATAAGGCAAAAGTACTTTTGATATCCATAAAGTATGAGGTTAGTTTTAGTTGTATTTTTAAAGTGTTTTTTGGATCAATTGCACCCCAAAGTATAAGATTAATTTCAATTATACCCAAAAAGTTTTTAAAAAAAGTTATAGCCAATTTTTTTTTGTCAATTGTACAGTCAATTTTTTTTTTTATGTCAATTGTACAAATGACTCAAATGTACATTAAGGGCAATTGACCTAAAAAAACTTTAATTTAAAGATACAACTGAAATTGATATCATACTTTGAGGGTACAATTAACCAAAAAAAATCTTAGAGACATAACTAAAACTAACCTGTAATTTACTTTTGCCTTATATGAATTTTGTCCATCATCTAAATTTGTCTTTGATTAGTAATAAAATAATATAGATTTATCTAATATGTGCCCTTGTGGCACATTTTAAAGTCTCTTCTGATTGATTAGTAGAACATCTTATATCTTAAAATCTACAAAAATTCATTTAAAAGATAATTTTTAATGTTTGAAAACTCATTTAACCAATCAAAACAAACCTTAACATGTGCCCTTAAAGTACATGTTAGAAGGACCCATAAAATATTTACTTATATGAATAATTGAATTTTATAATTATGATTGCATTGCTTCTTTTCAAGCTGATATGATAAGTCTCTATTTAAGCATTCCAAGATATGTAAGAATAAATTTAAGTCATAGTCATATTCCAAATCTAACACAATAATAACAAATCTCGTACACACAAAACCAATCTCATCTCATACACATAATAAGGTTTTGAACATTATAATTATTATTTAAGTAAGGTGATCATAAAAATATTAAGAAAAGATATGACAATTGAATCATCTCAAAAGAACACGTGGTATGATAAAATAATCAAAAACTCAAAATAAATAAATAAAATTATTTTTCTCAACCTTTTCCGATTCCTTCGTTTGCGCTTTGATTATAATCTGTTCTGATTATAATCGTATGAAATATGTTCGTTTGCACTTTTTTCTGATTTGATTATAATCATGATTTTTTTATAATTACACTCAATTACATTTATACCCCTATATATATATATATCTATAATTACCTATACTCTAATATAATTAATCACACATCACAAGGATAAAATGGTCATTTACCTCAATATTGGGCCAATTTGTAAATAGTCATTCTTGTGTTTTGGACTAAATTGTTATTTTGCCCAAATAATTGCTATCTCCCTCTCCCTCGGACCCGAATCCTCTACAATTCAATTTTGGTGCATTTTCCTAAAGTGTAGAGAGAAACAAAGAGTTAGAGAGAGAAAATTTTAGTAGGACCCACACTTCACCAAACTTCTTTCTGCACCAACTTCATAATGCAGAGGATCCACCCTCCTCTCTCTCTAATCAACAACCATCTCACCATCTCCTCCTTCACTTTTCCCATCAACCAAAATTGTCCAGAACTATAACAATCCCGAAGAAAAAATTCCAAATAATGACAAATCAAGGATGAAAAGAATTAATCAACATGAGTGTATATATATATATATCTATCTGAAGATCTCCACTAAAATATGTATAATATAAATATGTAGTCTGTACACTGTTATATATATCAAAGAACATCTGAATCATAATGAAAAAATCATAAGGGATCATGCGAGTACCCAGCCAGAATCCGCTCTCATTCGACATTCGATTCCTATTACGTGGCTTGTGAGGCATTTTGACGGGAACCTGAGGAAGTGGCGAGGAAGGGAGGAAATCGAAGAGTCGAGAATGGTGAGGGAGGAATGAAGGGCATTGATGATGGAGAGAAATCGCTTCAGACGTAATCGTAGTGACAACGGTGGTCGAGTATACAAGATTTCCGGCGGAGAGCGGCGGTGGAAGAAGGCAGGAAGACATGAATGGGTTTCCAGCGGAGGAGGACGGAGGAAGAAGGCAAGGAGGTTGAAGGACGTGAATAGTACAAATATTATGCCAGATTTGAGTTTTTTTTTCGGGTCCATGTTTTTTTTCTTTTCTCTCATATTATGAGAACGGTGGACCATTTTTTTCGGTGGACATATGGGCCTGATTTGCAAAAATGTTACACATTGGTCTTTGAGGCAAACAGTATTTTTTTCTAAGCAATAATCACATTCAAACACACTTTATTTTTTTAAAATTACATCTTATTTTTTTCAATTTTTTTTTTCATTTTTACACCTATACAATTTATCAATTTTCTCATATTTCTATCTACCAACCACAATCATTACATACCCAATTTAATAATTTTACACTAAGATTTAATTATAATTTGAGTTGATTTTATTATAAGCGCAAACGAAGAGAGTTTAGTACTATCCCCAATCTTCAATTTATAAGCGTGGAAATGTTTTAGACCAATTTCTCATTCTTCCATGTGGCATGATTAAAATTTAGGGTAAATTACAGAAAAGGACCTTGTGGTTTGGCCCATTTTCAGATAGGGTCCTGTGGTTTAAAAAGTGTCAACTTGGAGGCTTGTGGTTTCCTTCGTTAGCAAATAGGGTCCCAGGTGATTTTTTCAATCCAAATTAACATAATTAAGTTAATAAATTTTAAGATGGATTGTTTTGTTATTTGAGCATTTTTTTTCTATTAAAATAAAGTAAAAAAAGGACTATATTGCAATTTGAACCAACTCTAAACAAAAAGCAATTCGTGGCTTCTTCTTCCTCCCCAAACAATTCGTGCGTTCGCGGGTTATCTCTTCCTTCATTCAAATTAACAATTAACAACTCTAAACATCTCATTTTGCTGCTTCTCTTTAAAGCAAGTTCTTGACCCAAAAATGCACAAGAGAAACCCAAAAAAAAGAAAAACTTGATGGGGGAAGAAGAAGAAGAAGCCGTCGTCGACAGAAAACACCCACGGCCTTGAACCACCACGGAAAACACCCACGTCCGCCGCCGACCAGATTTGTATAGAACTCGTCGCGAATCGCCACTCTCCGTCGAAGAACGATGAAGTTTGAAACGCGTCTTCTCCAATGCTCCAAACCCAGAAAAGCGCCGGCAACGTTCACGAACCTAGCTTTCGTTGAGTTGTTCACGAATCCAGAAAAAAAACAAACTCAGATCTCCCCCGCGAACCACCGCTCGCCGTCCTTCCGGTAATGGAGGCGGAATTGGTTTATGCGGCTATTGAAGTCATCATCGGCGGCGAAGGATTGGGGTTCCGATGCCTCCGACGTATTGGACAGAGGTGGTTGGCGATTCACGTGGTGAAGGAAAGAAACGATTTAGGTGAAGAAGACGAAGACGAGGAACAAATGTGGGAATGAAGTAGCTTTTTTGTTAAAATTGCAATATAGTCCTTTTTAAAGTTTGTTTTAATAGAAAAAATGCTCAAATCACAAAACAGTCAATCTTAAAATTTATTATAACTTAATTCTGTTAATTTGGATGGAAAAAACCACCTGGTACTTTTTAAATCACAGGACCCTATCTGAAAATAGGCCAAATCACACGGCCCTTTTCTGTCTGAAAATGGTACTGTCTTGCTAGATTTCAAAGGCTTGTGTTGTTGATAAACCCGGTCGAGCTTTGTTTATCTTACGAGTTTTATTTTTTAATTTAATTGTATTATGTGCCCTTTTTTAAATTATTCAATTGACAGTATATTTTTTAAATAATTTTTATTGTCACATAATTTAAATATTAAATGTCTTTAAGCGTTAAGGACTTTTTTTTTAAGGAAATTTAAGCGTTAAGGATTGAATAGTTATCGATGGAAAATTATAATAACTTAATTACATATGCAACTAAGGTAATAAGACCAAATTACATATGCAATTAAGGTATTAAGACCAAATTATAAAAATAGTGAAATTATAAAGACAAAATGTTTAATTTAATCAACCCACGATAAAAATATTAAACATTATCTACTTTCTATAGATTCATCAAACAACATCAAGATTCAAGACATTCATTGTTTAATTTCATTGTTTAATAAGCTCTTTATGATGATTCAGTCATTCTCTTCGTTAAGAATCAAGAGTAAATCTTGGCAAAAAAATAAAAAAGAAAAAAAAAGAATTAAGAGTAAATTAAATTAAGATATCTCAGATTATACAATTTAATTCATCCATTTTGATGTGTCTCTCATATTATTCAGAAAATGTGATCTTCTTCCTGCTTCTTCCATTTTATTCAAACTCTTTATGCCATTTGAGCTTCATCCACTTTGATGTGTCTCTAAAAATGTGATCTTCGTCGCACTCCTTCCATCTTCTTCAAATTCTTTTTGCCAATTGAAGCTCACAAAGGGAGTGTAATCTTCTTGAAAGATTTACTTAACTTCTTATTATTTTTCCTAAGATTTGTAATGGATATTCATATATTTTAATTTTACAATATCCATTACCTCTCTTGTTCACTCTTTTACATACAAATTAATCAAGGAAATCACAATTGAACCAAATTTAAACCCACTTTAAAAATACATCATAATTCATAGCGAAACAACAAAAAAATCTAAAGGATCATCAACAATTACTGTTGCAAGACTTTAACTAATCTACGAACAAAAATCATGCCAACAGAATAACTCTGTCCTGCGAAAAAGATCCAAAATCGTAAGCAAGTGAAAAAAGATCGAATTCGCAATTTTCAAGAGGATGAGTGTTTAGAAATCTCTGAAAAAAAAAATGACAGAGGTTGCAGAAAAAAAAAAAAAAAACCTTTTTTAAGCATCACCATGGAATTCCTCACTGTCTCTGATCTTATGGCTTCCCTATTGCCTCTTTCTTTCTTTCTTGTTTTAGAGAAAGGAAAGAGAGAGATTGAAATTTGAGGGTAAGCGGTGGAAAGGAGTGCCTCAATTAACCTAATCACCCTTATTTATAGTGCACAAGCACACTGTTCAGGAATGTTCTATTGCCCTTTTATTATAATTATTATATGTTTTCTTGAAAAAAAAAAGGAAAATAAAAGAAAGATGCTGCGGATTTTAAGTAACTTCAAGAAGCGTTTTTTAGGTAAATGAATGTTTAATTTTGTGATTTTTTTTAAGAAAATAAATGTTTAGGTGCAGTTGTCAGATCTTAATTATTGTATCTTTTGTGAAAAGTAAAATATGTTGGCGATGAATAAATTTTATATTTTAAGAAAAGGTCTTTATTTTTTAAATTTATTTATATGTTTGCAAAAGAGCTTAAAAGTAAAAATATAAAAAGAATTTACTTAATTCTAACCAAATTTTCAAATAATATATATTGATTAAATATTTTAATTACTGAAATTTTGAATAACATTTCCATTTAAACTTATTCTTAACAAAAGTTAGTTTCAATGTGTTTGGAATATTTCAAAGAAATTAAGGAGAGAGGTCTTTAAATTTTTTAAAATAGTAGATATATACAGAAATTGGTTTGAATGGAATAATAAAAATATTATTGAGTTATGAAAAGAGAATAACTAAATTGTTAATTTATGATTTTATGATTTGGTTCATAGATAAAAATATAATATGACATGATATTTTTTAAAAAAATAATGTAAATCGTTGAGTTATAAAAATAAATTGTTGAAATAATCAACCTATGATTTATCGTATATTTATTATGTGAATTGTTGAGTTATAAAATTAACAGTTAAAACGGTTAATTTATAATTTGTCGTATATTTATGAGATGAATCATTAAATTATAAAAGTGAATGATTAAACAGTTAATTTATTATCTGTCAACTGTCATATTATATAAATTGGCGCGTTACAAAAATAAACCGTTGAAACCATAAATCTATAACTTGTCATGTATATGTGAATTATTGAATTATAAAAGTAACGGTTGAAAAGGTTAATTTATAATTTATCGTGTATTGATTATATAAACCATTGAATTGTAAAAATAAACGATTGAAACGATAGTCAACTAGCTAATATGCTATGTTTCACGGATATTTTAAAAATGGCGCCGTACCCGTATCGAATATGTATTCGTATCTGTATTTTAGGAATACTCTTGGATATTTTTAAAATATTATAAATTATAAAATTTTATATATTTTTATAAAATATCCCTATATTTTTATTTTATTTTATTTTTGTTATATTAAAAATTTATTCTATTCAGATTAATAAACAAAACATTCAGACTTTTTTAAGAAAAAGTATATAAATTTATATTTTATAATTTTTTATTTAAATAAATATTATCGTACCCTATCCTATAATTTTCAAAATCAACGTATTCCGTACTCGCATTTGTACCCGTACAAGTATCCTTACCCGTTATAGTGCAACCTAGCTAATATGTTTTTTTTAATCTATTACGTGAATGTAATTAAATTTTTAAAACAATATATGCATAAAATTTCTTATAAGTTTTACTTATTAAACAGTCAATTTATGATGATCTGTCAATTGTCATATTATATAAATCGGCGCGTTTAAAAATAAATTGTTAAAAACACAAATCTATGACTTGTCATGTATCTATTATATGAATTGTTGAGTTATAAAAGTAACGGTTGAAAAGGTTAATTTATAATTTATCGTATATTGATACTTATATGAACCATTGAATTGTAAAAATAAACGACTAAAATGGTAGTCAACTAGCTAATATTTTTTTTTTATATCTATTATATGAATGTAATTAAATTTTTTAAACAATATATGTATAAAATTTCTTATGAATTTTTTTATTAAACGGTCAAATTATGATGATCTAACAATTGTCATATTATATTAATCGGCGCGTTATAAAAATAAACGGTTGAAACCACAAATCTATGACTTGTCGTGTATTTATTATATGAATTATTGAGTTATAAAAGTAACGTTCGAATGCATTTGCTTTTTCATCAAAAAAAAAAAATAACGCTTGAAAAAGTTAATTTATAATTTGTCGTATATCTTATATTATATGGCTCCACCCCTTTCTGGTCGTCCATGTTTAAAACTATAGTCTATGAAATTAAAAATAAGAGAAAATTTACTATTTGGTCTCTCTTTCTTTACTAAGTTAACAATTTAGTCCCTTATTTATTTTACATACATATTTGCGTGCCCGTTAGGGCACGCAAAGCAACTAGTTAATTATATGAATCAGGCCAAAAAAAAAAATTATATGAACCATTGAATTATAAAAGTAAACTATTGAAACGGTGGTTAACTAGCTAATATATATGTTTTTTGTGTATCTATTTTTACATGAATGTAATTATTTTTCCAAAATAATATATGCATAAAATCTCTTATGAATTTTAGTTATTAAAGAGAAAGTGTTAACATATCAAATGAAGGTGCATGAAAGTGGTGATATATGAGGATTGAGAGATTTAGATCCTTTGTAATGAAAATACACTAGAGTGAATCACATGACTGTTGTCTAGTGATTTTTTCTTTGGTCCCTTAATTAAGTGGTGAAAGTTCCAATCTTACTTTTAGGTATGGAAATTAAAGCATTATGTAGTCAGTTGTTTATTTTTAAATGGAAGACCTAAGACGGAGAGATTGGTCACTGTTCTCGACAATAAATACTCTTAATTTATATAAAAAAAATGCACTGCACAAAGAGAAAGAAACTGGGTATTTACATTGATCTACTACTAAGATGGTTTTTGAGTGAAATAGGATAAGAAAAGGATGGTTATATAGCCAAAAAAGTGAATTAAGATAAAATATTAATGGACTAGAGTACTAGACAAAGACAAAATGTAGGGGATGATTGTGCGGAAAGCTCAAATCCTCCGTTACTACATTACCCACAAAATCTGGTGCGTATGAAACAATATGGATTATTATACTAGAAAAAAATTCAATAGTGAAAAGACTTAGAAATTTTGAATATATAGAATGAAGAGAAATTTTAAGATTACTAATAATGTCTAACCTGCTTTTACGAAAATGGTAAACTACTTAAAATAAAAATATAAAAATATAATAACATTTAAATTATATTAAATGGATACTTAAAAAAATAAAATTAATTAAAACCAAATTAGATTTGGAAATCGTCCATGGCTATTTATATATTTTGATTTTACAATATCCATTACATCTTTTGTTTATTTTTTTTTATCTACAAATTAATAAAAAAAATCACAATTGAACCAACAAATTTCAGGTGCGCTCCTCAAACCACGTCATAACTCATGGTGAAAAAACAGAAATATCTTTAGCATCATCAACAATTTTGATAACAATTCAGCAGCAAAGATGCTTGCATCATCGACGAACACAAATCATGGCAACAGAATAATTCTGACCTGCAAAAGAGATCCAAAATCATAACAAATTTAAAGAAAAGCGGATTCACAGTTTAAGGAGTGTTTACGATTCTCATAGAAAAAAGAATTTAGAAGTTGCAGCAAGAGAACCTTTGCTACGCATTAGTACCATGAACAAATTGGAGAGTTTCTACAGTCTCTCAGTCTCTCATCCTTTCGCTTATGTAAACTGCCTTTTTTCAGGAATGTTTTTTTTTTACTTTTTTTTATTATTTATTTTCTTAGAAAAGAAATAAGGATGCTGCGGATTTAAAGTAATTAAAAAAAGCGTCTTTGGGGAAATGATTTTTTTTTATTATGTTTTGTTTATTAAAAAAATATATTTAGGTGCAGTCGTCATATTTTAATTATTACATTTTTTGTGAAAAATAAAATATATGTATTAGATTTCTTCGGAGTGTATACGGAATACAATACGAACATGGACACATTAATACGTTAAATTCTTAAAATTATATGACACGATATGACATAATTTATATATATAAACAATTAAAAATCTATAAATTTTGATGATAACTACTTTAAAAATGATAATATTTATTCATAACATATTTCATATTGTCATTATTTTAAATTATTTATCATGTTATTTATCATTTTAAATTATTCACAACAAAGATCACTGTATTCTACAATTAATAATTATAAATTGATCGCTGATGTATATATTTTTCTTAATTATTCGATCAAAACACATTAAAGAAAATAAAGACATAAATAAGATGATATAAGATTGTATTTTTATTGATATATATCGATCATGGTACACAAACTTTAACTTATAGCATTATTATATTCTAGTGTATATGGGCATATATATGAAGAAAGTAGTGAATATCAATCAGTACAGGTACGTGGAGACTTGCAGTTGAACAAGCTAAGTATATATGAGTGTATAATAAGAAGAGCGAGGTTTGGCATGGTTAATTATGATTGGATAATATATATTGATCGACTACACTTATAATAAATATATAGTGTAGACTTTATTAAATATGATATATATTTTAGGAGAGGAATATTAAGGATGTAATATATATAATTCACTCTTAGCGACCAGTACCACCAACACAAAACAGATATCCTAAAATACTGATGCAGATTTGTGATGATGGAGGTGGTGGTGGTGGTGAAGTTGTGATAGGTGGTGGTTGTGTAGGTGAAACAACCAAAGATGAAAGAAATTCATCAGAATTATCATGATGATTGCCGTGAACCATTGTTGCTAATTCCATACCAAAAAAGGCAACCAAGATGCAAACAAGTATTGCAGACACAGGGCTCAACATTTTTGATCCCTTCATCATATTCATATATTTTCTCTTGTTTCTTCTTGGATGCAAACCAACACTGCTATAACAAGCCTTTTATACTTCTCTTCATGCCTAACTTCATAAATACCATTACTATATAATAAATCCGGCTAGGGCTGTAGACATTGCTATTTTCTTTATAATACATTAAGAGCACCCATTGGGGAACCAATGAAAACGCTTTTAGGCTCAATAAAATCAAAAGCTACATTCACTTTAGACTATGGTGTATGGACCACTTTTAAGTTTTAAGCCAATTTTTTTTTTGGAATATTACATATATATACTTGTACCCATGAGGCCATAACGAGAATTGTCTCAAACACTATAAATTATAAACAGTTTTTTTTTTCTGAATGAAATTTATCAATTTACTCACAATATAGGTTTTCTAAAAAGTAAACATTTTTTCCAACTGTTAAAATATTATATTATAAATTTATAATTTATAATAATGACCAAAGTAGATAAGGACAAATACCGCCGAAATATCTTATAGGGTTACCAAACTCATTAAATCTACGACGTTTTTCTATTCCTTACTTTTTAAAAAAATGATATATTATATTGTAATTAAGAAAAATACAATAATCAGATATAAATATAATCTAACACAATTATAAATTATAAATAAAAAATAGTAAAAAAAAAATCATGCCAACAGAAAAGAGATCCAAAATTGTAAGCATGTGAGAAAAGATCGAATTCGCAATTTTCAAGAGGATGAGTGTTTACGAATTAATCTCTGAAAAAATTAAAAGAACAAAATAAAAAATGAAAGAAGTTGCAGAAAAAAAAACCTTTGCTAAGTATCACCATGGAATTCCTCACTGTCTCTGATCTTATGGCTTCCCTATTGCCTCTTTAACTATTTTAAAAAATTATGCTACTCTCGGATTAATATTTTCGGGACTAATTTTCTAATCCGCCTCTTAGAGAAAAGAAAGAGAAAGAGATTGAAGGTAAGCGGTGGAAAGGAATGCCTCAATTAACCTAATCACCCTTATTATAGTGCACAAGCACAATGTTCTAGTGCCCTTTTATTATTGTTATCATTATTTGTTTTCTTGAAAAAGGAAAAAAGAAAAAAAAATGCTGCGGATTATAAGTAACTTCAAGTAGTGTTTTTTAGGTAAATGAATGTTTAATTTTGTGATTTTTTTTAAGAAATAAATGTTTAGGTGCAGTTGTCATATTTTAATTATTATATTTTTTGTGAAAAGTAAAATATGTTGGCGATGAATAAATTTTATATTTTAAGAAAAGATCTTTATTTTTTAAAAATTATTTATATGTTTCCAAAAGAGCTTAAAAGTAAAAATATAAAAAGAATTTACTTAATTCTAACCAAAATTTCAAATAATATCTATTGATTAAATATTTTCATTACTGAAATAACGAATAACATTGCCATTTAAACTTATTCTTAACAAAAATTAGTTTCAAAGTGTTTGGAATATTTCAAAGAAATTTAGGAGAGAGATCTTTAAAGTTTTTAAAATAGTAGATATATAGATACAAAAATTGGTTTGAATGGAATAATAATAATATTATTGAATTATAAAAAGTGAATAACTAAATTGTTAATTTATGATTTGTCAATTATNGGACACGACACGGACACGGACACAGCGACACGTCAAACTCTCAAAATTACGCGACACGACACGGCATATATTTATATATATAAATAATTAAATATTCATAATTTTTAATAAAAAAATTAAAAATTACAATTTTTATTCATAATATATGTCATATCTATTATTATTTTCTCTTGCCTATCATGTTAAAGTTACAAAAAATTGATTTATATTCTAAAATTTATGGATATGTATCGTGTCGGTGTCATACGAGTGTCGGACACTGACACGTGTCTGACACGACGACACACCTTCAAAATGAAGTGTCCATGCTTTCTAGTCATGTATCTAAAGTGTTTATTCTTGATAAATACATGGTGTATCTCGCACAAACGATAAAAGCTTTCATTGGGTGATTATATTATTTTTTTTTTCTAAACTTGAATACGTAGATTTTAAGGTTTGTACAAATAATATTATCCTCGTAAATAACTCTCTCGTGGACAAATAAATGAGTAAATATCTATTCCCTTAATTCTGTGTTCTCTTGTAATTAAAAAAAAAGGTTAATTTATAATTTATGGTATATTGATTATATGAACCATTGAATTTATACTTCCTTTTGTCCTTTGTCAACCTCACTCAAAATCGTTCAATCACTTTTTCTCAGTTTCTCTCCTAAAATCTTCAATCTCGCATCTTCTTCCATTCTGTTTCTACATGAAAAATATTTTATGGTCTGGGATGAACAGTTTTTTTTTGTCCAAATCTATTAAAATCCCAATTTATTTTCTTTTCCTTACATTTTGATCATTTTATAAAAGGAAAAGGACCTTATTGTACAATAATAAAACTTTTGGAAGATTAAAGTTAATTTTACCATTTTTTTAACGAAAAAGTTGGATGGAAAAGATCCAAGGACTAACGGTGAAACGTTTTGGAAAGTTGAGGGACCAAAACAGAACCAAACAAAGTTGAGGGACCAAAATAGAACTTTGAGCAAACCTGAGGGACCAAAATAGGACTTTGGCCTAAAATAATTATACAAAAATTAAATGGCCTAAAAACTAATTTTAATCATCCTAAGAAAAAAGAAGGTCAAAGTGCAAATTTGGTCCATATCTTTTGTTGAGTTTCCAATTTGGTCTTGTATCTTTTTTTGTTGCACTTTTGGTCTCATATCTTTGTAAAAGGTCTTAATTTGGTCCTATATCATTTTTTGTCTCATATCTTTTGGTCAAGTTGCAGACATGGTCCTATATTTTTGCAAAAAGATCAACCATTAGTTGATCCTTTTGCAAAGATATGGGACCACTTTTGCACCTGATCCAAATATACTACTAATTTTGTAATTGACCTAAAGGTATAGAACCAAACCTGCAACAAAAAAAGATATGGGATCAAATTATGAACTGGTGTGAAGATATGGGACCAAAAGTGCAATAAAAAGATATGGGACCAAATTGAGAACTCAGCAAAAGATATAATAGGACCAAATTTACATTTTAACCAAAAAAGAAATAATAAAGATTAGAATTTACAAGAAAACATAGCAACAATTATCAAAGAGAAAAAAGGACAAAACAAAAATTAATTAAATAAAAAAGAAATTGAAGATAATTATTCATT